>LOEQ01013593.1:4533-20918 GCA_001685075.1 Bramus lutescens | reverse complement strand
AAAGATGTGAGAGTTAGCCAAGAAGAGGCTATATATAATGGGCCAGGCAGTGCTAAAATGAATACAATTTGTGTGTTGTTATTTGTGGGTATAAGCTAGTTGTGCGGGAGCCGGGTGGGATGAAAAGCAGACCCGTGCTCCCCTTTCACTACATATATGTTACTAGTTTATTAGGTGGCCTTCATATAGAAAACCACTCCTCTGATCTGCAGTTTTGCTCTCTGCAGTTTTAGTTTCCTGTAGTCTACTGCGGCCTAAAAATATTAAATGGAAATATCCAGATATAAATAAGTCATGAGTTTAAAAATTATTTATATAATTATATATTTATCTTCTCTCCAACCAGTAAGGTTTAGTTTAAATGATTTATTATTATCAGTATTTTTTATGTGTGATTGAGCCTAGCTGACCTTGAGTATCACATGCATGCAATAGACTGTGAGGACCAGAACGGTGCATCAGATATCCTAGAGCTTGAATTACATGTGTATGAAGGATACTGAGCCTGAGTCTTCTACAAATGTAGCAACTGTTCTTAACCATTGAGCCACAGCTCCATCTCCAACAATTGTTGAATTTTAAATGACTTCATATTTGTATATATTTAAACATTTTTACAGTTGTTCTGGTTCATTATTAGTCATCATTGCTAATATGTTATCAAGTCTAAATTATAAATTGAAGTTTATCATAGGCATGTATGTTTGTACATACAAAGAAAAAGAAGGTATAGAGGGTGTAGTAATGCCCACGCATTCAAGGGTCCACTCAAAAATTAGGAGCATATTCTTTGTGGGCATAGGGGACTATGGTGTTCTTCATTTTCTTCAGTTATATATTCACTGTAATATATTTTATAGTACTGGCATTCTTAAATTTATGTGTTATTACTTAAATTTTTGATCAGCATGTTATTTATTTTCTAAATTGTAATTAAGCAGTATATATTCTCATTCTTGATTATCTTAAAATACATGTCTGCTTGTATCAAAGGAGAAAAATATCTTGACTGCTCTTTGACTTTTTTTTGCCATGTGACTTCTTCTTAAAACTCTATAACTATGTTTATTTGGTTGCCAATCTTTAATACCATGGAAATATGGCAAATAAAATGCATAATATTTTAGTATCATATGTTTGTGAGTGACTTGTTTTTCTTGATAGTTTGTTATATGGATATTTTTAGAATTTTTCATTTTATATTGTAATTAGTTCATGTATAGCATGGATATCATCTCCTAGTTTTACCTTATTCAGTATATTCTTTTTGGAATTTTTCTTTATATATCTTAATTATTTTATTATATTTACTTATTAATCTGTTAACTTGTATGTGAATTTGAAATTTAATTTATGCAAAATATTTACATAGAGACTATATTACTTTTGTTATTAAAGGTTATAAGATTATATTATCAAAAGATATTGCATGATTGTTTTATTTTATTTTATTTTATCTTTTTGTATCCTAATCACAATTTGTCCTCACTATTCTCCTCTTATTTCTTCCACCCCACTTCCTTTCTCCACCCCATCCTCTATTCCTCCTCTGTTTCTCTTCAGATATGGACAGGCCTCTCATGGATATCAGCCAATCATTCTATATCAAGTTCAGGTGAGAGTAGACACCTCCTCTTCTATTAAGGATGGATGGGGCAATCAAGTAGGAGGAACAGGTCCCAAGAGCAGGCAACAGAGTCATAGACAGGCCCTGTTCCCACTGTTAGGTGTCTCAGAAGAAGACCAAACCACAAAACTATAACATATATGCAGAGTGCCTAGTTTAGCTCCAGGCAGGCTACCTTGTCATTAGTCCAGTCTCTGTGAACCCCTGTGAGCCCAGGTTAGTTGACATTATGGGTTTTCTTGCGGTACCCATAACTTCACTGGCTCCTAAAATTCTTCCACCCCCTTTTCTGTGGATTCCCCAAGCTTGGGTAATATTTGGCTGTGTGTCTCTGCAACTGTTTCTGACAGTTGCTGGATGAAGCCTCTCTGATAACAGTTTTTCTAAGTACCAATCTATGAGTATAGCAGAATATCATTGGGAATCACTTCATTGAATATTTTTGTCAGTTATATTTGGTTCTGTCCAAGCTCTCTGGAGTAGAACATTTTAAATATAGGCCTTTAATTCCAAAAAGCTTGATGAGCCCATGTTGTACCTTTTACTGACTGTGTGAAATTGGGAAAGTTGTATAAATATTATTATTATGTTACCATTTTCCAATCAATAATAGAAAGACATGTTTTTCTGGGCCCTATGAGAAATACATATAATAATATATCATTCAACATAATTATATATATATATTCCTTTTTTGTCATAACATCTTAAAATGTTTTGGTACGGTATTTATCTTCAAGTTATCTTCCATAGATTAATTATGTTCTCTTACCATTATGACATTTTATGTTTTATTTATACAACATGCTTATACATTAGGATTTAAAGCACATATTTATGTATTACAGATTTTCTAGTGTTTCTTCTGTTTTTGTTTTTCTTGATTTATTTGCATTTAAATTATTCAATTTCATAGATCATTTTGCCCAGGGAAGGAAATTGATAAACTTATGTCAGAAACCCTGTTGATGTTTCATTCAATTTTATTCTCCATTATTATTGGAACCCATTCAAAGATCTTTACGTAAATTCATTTTCTGAAGATGATATGAATGAATACCCTTTGGCAAGTACATCAAAAATGCTTCTTATAGAAAACAGTTCTCCCTCCTTAACTGAGTACTTCTAAAAGACAGTTGATTTCAGAACATGATGGAAAATTTCCAGTGTTGGTTGACAGTATGGATTCTTTGAGACAGGAGACTAGTCTCAAACTGTCAAGCTACTGATTATACTTCCTTTTACTAGTGCACTAATGTTTACATTTTACTGTAAATGCCTTGTCTATTTCTTTTCTAAGTTCAACTATTCATTTTTGTTAATTTTACTCCAAGATCTACTCTACTAATTTCTGCTGTCTTCCCTATGGACAGTTAGAAACACAGTTCCAGAGCTGGTTCCATTGTACAAACAGATCTCAGTGAAGAGGGAGGATGAAGAGAAGGGATCACATTACTATAAAACTGTCACATTGGCATTCATTAATCTATGCATTTATCCCAAATTCATTGAGTACATTGCATGTTTGAGAATAAGATAATAATACTGAAAATAGAGTAAATAGCAAAATGTATAGAGTAATTGTCCACTTGGACACTATAGCTCAATGAAAAGGACAGAACATTTAAAAACTATGGAAAATGAAGCATTGAAATAAGAATTTACATATATGGAAGAAGAAAGAAAAAAGTAAGGAGACAAAAGGAGAAAAGGGGAAAAAGAGAGTGACACAAAAGGGATATGATTAAAGTTGATGGTTGAGGAAGAGAAGGGTACATAATGGAGGGTGATATTAAAGGGTATATTACTTTTGCGTTCCTGTGATAAGGCACCATGACCAAAGGAAATTATAGAAGAGTTTATTTTATCTTATGATTCCAATGGAAATGGAGGCATGATAGCAAGAAGGCCTGCCACCAGAAATAATGAGCTAGAGATCACATCTTAACTGCAAGCATGATTCAGAGAGAGTGACGCTTCAACATGGTAACAATTAAGATCAATCAAATGTTCACTGTCAGAAATCTAGAGGACATTTTTTACTTAAACCACCACAAGTGGGGATATTCAGAAGAAAATCAAAGCAGATCTCTGAAAATATGGAGGTATTGAATAGTTATAAACACCTTAGTGATTTGGTTTCACGTAGACATTTAAATTTAAATATGTTATGACTCTCTACTTAAAAGCAATGCCAAATGTATAACTGACAAGCTAGCTAAAGCTCTCTTTTAAACCTGCCATTTTTGTATACCAAGTGATTGACTACTGTCTTTTTAATTTCAATCAAAAGCTTTTTTTGTGAAAGTCAAACTGGCTTTTAAACTTGGTTACTATATATTGTTGCAGAAAGATTAATATTTAAATTCAATATGAAGAATGCAACATAATTATTAAAATCAAACCACATAGATATCTTATTATGTAAATCTCTTTTATTAGTTTGTATACAAGGTCAGAATGAAAATTTTCCTTCTCTTTAGCATAACTGGCTGCGGTGTGTCTCTGAAACATATGAGGGACTACTCTCTCCAATTCTGGTTTCTAATGTAGCATAACTTGATTTTCTTCCCTTAAGTTTGGACACACTTAAAATTATTCATGGTGCTTCCCATGCTGCCTGAAAATATGCAAAAACCTTTTAAAATATAAAAATGAATAAATGACAATGGTATTTTATATGATCAAAAGACTAATAAAAATTTTTTATTGGGTATGCCTTTTTAAAATTTCTTTCTTCTATCTTGCCAAGACAAACCTTTCAACCTTTTAATTTTTGCAAAGCATAATTTTTTTCTTGTCTGTGTCTCCTTTTAATAGTATCTATTACCCTATCTGCTTCCTTGTAAACCTGCATACCTACTTACACTTTATGAAAAACTATTCTTCTGAGAGATAGTGGATTATGCTTGCCTAAATTAGAAGAAAAATAACCCTTCTTAAAACAAGGAACTCTTTGATAAAGCATCAATTTTAAAAAATATGATCAACCTATACCCTTCTGTTCTTAAACCTTGGTTTAAATCTTTGTTATTTAATGTTCTAGTCAAATTGCTTCTCTGGGCAACTGTTTACTATTCTATAAAATGGATTAAAGGAGTTTCTGCCTCATTTAGATATGTGAATGCTATGCAAGATTCATTCAATGTGTTTGATAGTCTAGCATATATTAAATGCTCTGAAAGTAATTTAAATATCATTATCAAAATTTAGTCAGCCTCTTTCAAAAGATCCTTTAGATTGCAATTATTTTTAAGCTGTCTGGCATCTGGACTATATATAAGTGGATTGCATTTTGCATGTTTCTGGTTCCAGACTCCCTCCTCTATTAATCTGACGGCAGACCACTTAACCCCATCCATGGAGATCTCATCCAGCTCTATAACTCAAAGATTCTCATTTGTGAATTTATTAAAATGCTTATGTAATTTCTCTTTAATTTTCTATTTGTTCAAAACTGTAAGGGGGAAGCCTTATAGTGTCCTTCCACCTTGGCCTGTAATAACAAAAGACTGCTTATTTATGCACACAAAAGTACTTGTTTAGAGTTTTAAAATATTTTGATCAAAAATTATGGCTGCAGGAAGTAGACAAGTTTCTAAGAGGAATTTGCCTAAATTTCCATTAATATTTTGATAGTACCAGCTCTGTTTAGCCTCTCATAGGTCAATATATACATAGAGATTCAAATATCGTTTATACTATTAAAAGGTAGACTAAGTCCTTGGACTATGTCTCCTCCCTGTAGCAAGCACAGAATCTGGGTAATATAAACTTTAAGATGGGAGGGATTTTATAACACACCTTCTCAATGGGTCAGCAATTTTAAATATCTAGAAATTCATAGTAATAACAACAAATAGTTAATCTGTATCTATTATATGTCAATATTTTACATGGATTATCTTCATATAATTCCCAATAATTATTAAAGTAGAGGTATTTTATTTTCCTCTTTTTATTTATTCTGTGTCTTTTGTATCACGTTTCTTAATTTCATTCATTTTCCTTTCCCTTTCCATCTGCCCTCTGCCCCTGCATCCCCCCTTAGTAAAACAAAATTTAAGAGAAGAAAGGGAAAAGAAAAAAAAGGAAAAACTTAAATATCTGGTCATGTAAGCTTCAAATATGGCACAGTGAGTTATGAGGTAATCTTTGTCCATACATATTTACTTGCAAGTGGTCATTACAAATAGTTATTGGTCTGATTCGAGGGCCCTGGTTTCTATTATACTTTTGATCCTGGGCCTCTTCTTGTTGTGGCCCTGAGTTGTAGAGATCCTGCAGCTTTGGGTCTGTAGGTCAGAGTGCTTCAGGTGCTCCAGCAGATCATAGGTGGGATGGATATTGGGATTGTTCAAGTCACAACCTTGATCTAGGCCTGGCTGCTGTAGGGTTGTTCTGTCTACCACTTCTCCTCTGCTTTCACCACCAGGGGGAGCTCTCCAGCATTGCCCCAGCTAATTCATCCCTTGCAGCAAAGAATGAGGGATGGAGCCACTTTCCTTGCTTTCAATCCCTCAGGGTCTGCTATCCCACACCTATACTACCAGGGCTAGCTCTATTGTGTTGCTCCTGTGAGGAACAGGGGCCACTCCACCAAGTGTTGCAGCTGGTAAGGGTCAGAGACAGCTCTCCCTCTCTTATGATCCCATGGCCAGAGGGGGATGGGGCAGAGGACATCTCTCCACCCATGCTGCCACATGTCAGATGATTAATGAGGATATCTCTTTTTTGCTCATAATCTCAAGACTTGGTCACCCTTATTTCCAACTACCTCACCAGCTCTGCTGTGCTGTCTAGGCAAAGAGCATGGTTTGTGCTGCAGATGGTAAGGGGGAAGGATTAGTTCTCTTATCTTTTACAGGCAGTAAGGGGTAGGGGAATGGAGGCATCGCTACTTTACCCTCACCACTGCATGACAGAGGAGTAGTGGGGACAGCTCTTCCGTGTTTCCAAATTCAGAGCTGGCTCACCCACACCTTAGCCAGCAGGGGTGGTTCTATTGTGTTCCCCAGGCAGGGTGCAGGACCTGCTCTCCCATTATTGTAGCTGATGGGGGTCAGGGACAGCTCTGCTATAGAGTAGAGATATTATTTTATTTCCATTCTATAAATAAGAAGAATGATGAATTAGAATAAATTTATAGAAATCTGTTTTAATTATTGATGATGCTGAAATTTTAGACTTAGGTTTCTATGGCTTCAGAACATGAAATTTCCACAAAAGCAATGTACTCAGAATAATGATTTTTTATTTCCCTGTATATTTATCAAGCACTAGCACAAGTTAAAATATTTTCTTATTCAAGTAATATGTCTGATTTTTCCAGCATCATCATATGTATTCAATGTACAATTTTATTCACTAGAGATGCAAGTATTAATATAAATAATGCCTTCTCCATACCACTAAGGACTTCATATTATACTATCAGATGCAGCTGTCATATATATATGATATAGAGATTGTAGTAGTTTGATGTGGGATCCCCCTCTGTATTCTGTGAATATATTTTATTGCCATCAGTAAATACAGAAGATGCATTGGCCTATGGCAGGGCAGAATAGAGCTAGATGGGAAAACTAAACTGAATGCTGAAACAAAGAAGGCAAAGCCAAGCAGATGCCAAGTAGCTGCCAAAGGAGCAAGACACCAGAACCTTATCAATAGGCCACAATCTCATGGTGATACATAGATTAATAGAAGTTGGTTAATTTAAGATATAAGAGCTAGTTAGAGAAATGCCTAAGCCTTTGGCCAAACAGTGTTTTAATTAATATAGTTTCGGTGTGATTATTCAAGTCTGAGCAGACAGGAAATGAATGAACAGCCAGTGTTTACAAATGATGCGCACTGTCTGGTGTATGGATCCACATAAGTCTTAAAAATCTTAAGAAAAAAAAGGGCTTCTAAACCCACAAAACAGGAGCTAAACACAGCTTCTTGGTAGATGCAATTTTTTTTTCAAAATAGCGTCTGTTTGTTGGTGGTGAACAGATGCATGGCTCCTCTAAGAAATGGTTTCCCTGTAACTCTGAAACACAGTCTGCTACTATACACAGAGGACCAAGTGTTGAACTCTGTACTATAGCCTGCTACTATACAGAGAGGACCAAAAGGTGAATGACAACGCACCCAGTGAGACACGTCACTCCCTAGGCCCTCCATATCTGGGCAAAACCCAATGCCCTCCCGCACCTGCATGGGCTTCTCTAGCTAGCTAATAGGTGAGTTTCCTGCAGGTAGGCTGCTCCAATATCCCCATCCCATCCATTGGACCCTGCAACGTACAAACCCTCTGTCACCAAACCCTCCTACCCCCCCCTCCACACAACCGGAGAGGAATACTGAAATAAAAACTGCAACTATACAAAGAGGACCAAGAGAGGAACACTGAAGCACAAGTTGTGACTGCACAGAGTAGACCAAGAGAGAGAACCAAGAGAGCAGACCAAGAAAACAGGCCAGTGAGATGGCCAAGAGAGGCCTCAGTGGGTCCCTGAGACACAGAAAATGACTGTACAGAACAGACCAAGAACAGTTCTCAAAGAAACAGATATCCACTTTAAGGATTGGATGAAGACACAAAGATGCTGCTGGCACCAATTGTAGGATGAGATGGGTAGGCGCCAATGCAAGAATTCATCCAACAACCTAAAAAGCAACATGGTAGCAACAGAACCAAGTGGTCATACAACAGGAAGACTTGATCATCCTAATCCAAAAGAAACAAAAGAAAACAATTGTAAATGTAACTTTATCAGGATGATGGAGACCTTTAAAGAGAAAATGAAAAACTCCCTTAAAGAAATGGTTGAAAAGACAAAAGATTGGAAGAAATCAATAAGAAAACTCAAAGAAACCCAAGAAAACCAAGTAAGACCAATCAAGCAGTTTAAGCAAACAGTTCAAACAGTTCAAGACTTGAAGACTGAAGTAGAGGTAATAAAGAAAATACAAACCTAGGGAATTCTGGATGTGGAAAATCTGAGTAAATGAATGGGGGCTACAGAGGCAAACATAATCAACAGAATAGAATACAAGAGTTAGAAGAGAGAATCTCAGGGGTTGAAGATATTATAGAGGAAATAGATTCATTGGTCAAAGAGAACGTTAAAACCAACAGATTCTTAACACAAAACATCCAGGAAATCTAGGACATCATGAAAAGGCCAAAACTAAGAATAATATGAATAGAAGGAGAAGAATTCCAGCTCAAAGGCACAGAAAATATAATCAACAAAAACAATGAAGAAAACTTTCTCAACCTAAAGAAAAATATCCCTATGAAGGTACAAAAAAACTTACAGAACACCAAATAGACTAGACCAAAAAAAATACCCTCACTATATAATAATAATTAAATTGCAAAACATACAAAATAAAAAAAGAATATTAAGAGCTGCAAAGGAAAAAGATCAAGTAACATATAAAGGTAGACCTGTCAGAATTACACCCAACTTCTCAGTGGAAACCATGAAATCAGAAGGTCCTGGATAGATGTGCTGGGTCCTGGACATATGTGCTGCAGACACTAAGAGACCATGGATTCAAGCCCAGACTATTACCGTCAATGGAGAAAACATGATATTCCATGACAAAACCAGATTTAAAAATACCTGTGCACAAATCCAGCCCTATAGAAAATACTAGAAGGAAAACTCCAACCCAAGGATGCTAAATGCACCCACAAAAATACAAGAAACAGATAGCCTCACACTAGCAAACCCCTCCAACGAAAAATAACAGGAATTAAAACACACTGGTAATTATTATCTCTTAATACTGATGGACTCCATACTAATATCAATCAGAAAAGATGAAGAAAAACACTTTATACTCATAACAGGAACAATGCATCAAGATGAAGTCTCAATCCTAAACATCTATGCCCCAAATATAAGAGCACCAATATATGTAAAAGAAGCATTACTAAAGCTTAAATTTCACATCAAACAAAACACACTAATGGTAGGAGAGTTGAACACCATACTAACCCCAGTGGACAGGTCAACCAGACAGAATCTTAACAAAGAATTAAGAAAACTAACAAATTTTACAATTCAAATAGACTTAACCAACATCTACAGAACATTCTATCCAAACAAACACACAAACAAAAATATACCTTCTTTTCAGCACCTCATGAAACCTTCTCTAAAATTGACCACATACTTGGTAACAAAGCAAACCTCAACAGATTCAAAAAAAAAAGGAGTAACCGCCTGTACCTTATCTAATCACCATGGTTTAAAGTTAGAACTTAAAAGCAGCATTAATCGCAGAAAGCATACAAACTCATGAAAAGTGAACAATATTCAATTGAACCACCACTGGGTCAAGGAAGAAAAAAATAAATGAAAGACTTCCTAGAATTCAGTAAAAAATATGGCACAATGCACCCAAACCTATGGAACACTAATAAAGCAGTTCTCAGAGGAAAGTTCATAACATGAAGTGTCTATATAAAGAAAGTGGAGAAAGGTCACACTAGTGACTTTACAGCACACCTGAAAGTTCTAGAACAAAAAGAAGCAGACTCATCCAGGAGAAGTAGATGAGAGAAAATAATCAAATTGAGGGCTGAAATCAATAAAATAGAAACAAAGAAAACAATACAAAAAATCAATGAAACAAAGTGTTGGTTCTTTGAAAAAATCAACAAGATAGATAAACTCTTATCCAAGCTAATAAAAAGGCCGAGAGAGGAATTCCAAATTAACAAAATCAAAACTGAAAAGGAGGACATAAAAAAAGACAATGAGGAAATCCACAGAATGATTAGGTCATACTACAAACACCACAAAATTGGAAAATCTAAACGAAATGGACAACTTTCTGGATAGATACCACATACCAAAATTAATAACAGGTGCATAATTTAAAAAGACCTGTAACCTGAAAGAAAATAGAAACGGTCATCAAAAGCCTCACAATCAAAAAAATCCCAGGGCTGGATGGTTTCAGTACAGATTTCTACCAGAACTTCAAAGAAGAGCTAATCACTATACTCCTCAAAGTGTTACACTTAATAAAAATGAAAAAAAAAACATTGCCAAACTCTTTTTCCTATGCTATAGTTACCCTGATTCGAAAACAACACAGAAACACAACCAAAAAGAGAATTACAGACCACTCTCACTCATGAACATAGTTGCAAAAGTACTCAATAAATCATCCACAACAATCAAGTCAGCTTCATCCTAGAGATGCAAGGAGGGTTCAACACACAAAAATCTATCAATGCAATCTCTCATATAAGTAAACTGAATGTAATAAACTATATGATTATCTCATTAGATGCTGAAAAAGCATTCAATAGAATTCAACATTCCTTCATAATAAAGGTCTTGGAGATATCAGAGATGCAAAGAAGTTATCTGAACATAATAAAAATATATAGCAAGCCAACATCCAATATCAAATTAAATGAAGAAAAACTCAAAGTGATTCCATTAATAAGGAAGAAGTCAAGGCTGTCCATTCTCTCCATATCTATTCGACATAGTTCTTGAAGTACTGGCTAAAGCAATAAGACAACAAAAGGAGATAAAGGGGATTCAAATTAGAAAGGAATAAATCAAACTTTTGCTATTTTCAGATGATATGATAGTATGGATAAGTGACCCCAAAACTCTACTATGGAGCTCCTACAGCTTCTAAATACCTTCAGTGATGTGGCAGGATACAAGATCAACTCAAAAAAAATCAGTAACACTCCGATATATGAATGATAAAGAAGCTGAGAAAGAAATCAGAGAAATATCACCCTTCACAATAACCACAAATAACATAAAATATCTTGGGGTAACTCTAACCATAGGAGTAAAAGACCTGTTTGGCATGAACATTAAGTCTTTGAAGAAAGAAATTGAAGAAGATAGCAGAAAATTGAAAGATCTCCCATGCTGTTGGAGAGGTATGATCAACATAGTAAAAATGCCACTCCTAAAAGCAATCTATAGATTCAATGCAATCCCCATCAAAATTCGAACGCAATTCTTCACAGACCTTGAATGAGCAACAATCAACTTCATATGGAAAACAAAACATAACAACAACAAAAAAAACAAAATAGCTAAAAAAATAAAGTCCTGACAATGTAGGTACTTCCAGAGGTATCTCCATCCCTGACATCAAGATCTATAATAGTTGTAAAGTAATGAAAAATCACTTGGTATTGGCATAAAAAGAGATAGATTGACCCATGGAATTGAATCGAAGACTTGGATATTAATCCTCACACCTATGAACACTTGATTTTTGACAAAACAGTACAATACAATGAAAAAAAAGAAAGCATCTTCAACAAATGTTTCTGGCATAACTGGATGTCAACATGTAAAAGAATGTAATTAGATCCTTATCTATCCCCATGCACAAAACTTAAGTCTAACTGGATTAAAGACTTCAATATAAATCTAAGCACACTGAACCTGATAGAAGAGAAAGTGGGAAGTAGCCTTAAATGCATGTAATATATAATTAAGAAATATGATTAGTAGTCATTTTTAAGAATAAAACTTTTAACTACTTAGCTATGTTTTCTAGATATACAGAGATATATTTTAGTTAGATAGATAATCTTCAACACTTCAAATATCCATAGAATATGGCTATTAAAGGTTCTTAAGAACTTAGACTTCTCTCAAAAGTAAGACATGTCTGTTTCTGTAGCACCAGTTATTTCAGAGAGGTTGATGGGCATTGAAGAAACTTATTATGGAATTTGCCTTCAATTTGACAAAGCTAGGCATTTGGTCAAGAAACTGCTCTTGCCTGGACTGCTTGATGGAACACTGTATAAACTGGACATTCAGCACCCACAGAAAAGTGACTACTGAACTTGCCTTCTTGACATGCAGCACCCACAGAAAAGTGACTACTGAAATTGCCTAAAGAAGGTGAGATAGTCCTTCAGTATTCCTGCATAATGAAGGAGTCTGCCAGACATTCTGCAGGACACAGAAGAAAGTGACTGACAAACTGCCAATGTAGGCTAAATAGTCTTTCAAATTTCCTGCTTCATGGAAAAGTCTGCCAGATATTATGGGCCTGTAGGCTGAAGATAGATACCTAAATATTACAGAAAAACTTGGGGTGACTGTCCAGGAATCAGGTGTCTCTGTCAAATCTAGACTTTTGGAATTTGCTTACAATGCACTTCCTGTTTACTTAGATAGGTAATATTATAGCCTTCTAAGGTCTTTGATGGAGTTGAAGACTAGAAATTTATAATTATAATTTTCCTTGGTTATAATAAAAGATAAATTATATATAAATATTGTAAGTGTAATTCATGCTTGATACCTGTTTTGTTATGTGTAATTTTACTATGTTAACTTTAAAACCTTTCTTTTTATTTAGACAGAAAAGGGGAGATGATATGATATCCTCTTTGTATTCTATAAATATGTTTTATTACCATTGCTTAATAAAGAAGCTGATTTGGCCAATGGCAAGCCACAATAAAGCTAGGCAGGAAAACTAAAGTGAATGCTGGAAGAAAGAAGGTGGAGTCAGGCAGATGCCATGTAGCTTCCAAAGGAGAAAGATGCTGGAAACTTATTGGTAGATCACAGTCTTGTGGTGATATATGGATTAATAGAAACGGGTTAATTTAAAATAGAGCTAGATAGAAAGACTCCTAAGCCATTGGCTAAACAGTGTTATAATTAATATAGTTCCTCTGTGATTATTTTGGTCTAAGTAGATGAGAAATGAATGAACAACCTCTAACTACAGTAATCTAAGTTGCAGTGTAAGCAGGGCTTTACTATCAATTTAAGAAAGTGACTGGAGTACTAAATGGTGAGAATACTATTGTAAGACCTTACAATGTAATGTTTAGAAACAAACAAACAAACAAAACTCCACCAAACAAACAAAAACACAAATAAATAAAAATCCAATACAGGGGAATATCATGAATAGCAGGTTGGAAGTTGGTATCAAAATAAAAGATAAGTCTGAAGAGGACAAGTATTACTAATTAGTTTTCCCCAGATTACAGTATGTATCTACCCTATGATTTATTTTATTCTTTTAAAAATTAAATTATTTCTTTTTCAAAGATTAAGTATAAAAGCAAAACCTTCAAAACAAAGAAGATTAAGGAGGACTACAGAGTATGAAAAGAATATGACCAAAATATATCATATGGAATATGATAAAATAAAATTGCATTCTTGTTTAATATTTCCTTTTCAGCAAACACATATTCAAAATATGAATTCACCATTAATCCATTTTAAGATCTTTTTTCAAGGTCTATATTTATTGTTTAAATATTCTGTGAGCCTGGTCTAAATATTATTGTTTAAATATTTTGTAAGCCCACTCTAAATATCTGATTCTTAATGTTCCAATTTATTTTTAGACCAGTCTCTAAAATCTCTCGATTAGTTACTTTTGAGAATGATTTCCCTTCTTTGTCCCTTGGAGGGAGGTCATTCTATTTGAATTTTAATGTGTACTTTAAAAAAGGGAGCAGCACAGCTGAAGCCTGATTGAAAATCTGATCTTCTCCCTAATATCACAAGGACATCCCAAGACAATGACTGAGGAGCTATGCACCAGTACCCAGCTGGATTTCTGATACTTACATCGGCGGATGCATTATCAACAGAGACATTGATTTAGAGTGAATTAAGTAACCAATTTCCATCTTCAATCCTCCAATTCAATTTTAGCACCAGAAGATATTAACCAGTATTTTTCTAGGTGAAATCTTTTGTGTTAAGTATGGCACATGGGTGATCAGAGGGAGTCAAGACAACCTATTTGAGTGCTAAGTCTTGTTTCTGTCTCTAGGCTATTAGGTCACCTTGAGAAGCTTACATCACAACTGGATCTTGGTTTCTTAAAGTCATGATGTATTCCTGAAAAAGAAATGTTGGCTTACTGGTTTGCTATATATAATTCTCAAGGTAAATATATGCAAGGAATTTCTGTAGGAGCAAGATTTTACAAATTGTTGAAATGCAGCAGAATTGGCCTTGACATATACTACTTTTATCTGAAAAGCAAGTAAACTAAAGAACAAAGTGGGGCACTAAAACATTCTCATTTTCACATGTTTCTAGACGACTGATTAAAGAATCACAGAAAAGGATGTGAGAAGGAGGAAATTTTTTGTACAAACTCATTGTAACATATTGTAACATATACAGAAATATAAACGTACTGTATTGATGATTGGCAGTGGAAGTGTGTTACTTTAAATATTTAAAATGTATAGCCATGCTAGTTTTTACCAACAAATATTTTAAATGACAAAGGTTATAAACAAAATTTTATTGAACCACAAAAAATTGTGAGCACACAGTTTTACCATAGACTCTTCTGTCTCCCTACTCAGAAATGCTTATGGTATTAGCAAAGACACATAGCATTTCATAAAATAAGTATGTCAATTCACCTGAGCTAGCATTACCTTCCTTTGTTCACTTGCTGAAGGACTCAGAAAGTTTGGCATATTTTTTTTCAAAAGCTAGGTCTAAAGCTAGGGCTTTCTGCACCCAATGCCTGTGACTTCTCCACTATACTGTACTGCCTATAGTATGTTGAGAGATCCAGGAAATTTATTTCAGCCAAAGGCCTCAAGGACAGAAAATTTTATTACTAAAGTATGGAGTAAGTGATTTTATGGGAGAATGTTTAAACACATGGTCGTTTGTGTCATATTTAACTTTGTGAAGCTACCCAAAGTTTCTGAAAATAAATAGCTTCTAATTCTTTTTTCTCTTAGAATATATTTTCTAGATTGTGTGGGTCTTGGAGTTCCTTAAAAAACAAAGGCAAATTAATTTTGGATGAATCTCATATGATAGTCTTTCATTGGAGAATCGCAATGCATGCACCACATAAAGGATCTGAGAATGTATGTAAAAGGGAAATTTTGGAGTTTCTTAGACTCAACTTTCTAATATCCAGCATATGTTTGGAACACCAACATTTATTCCAAATGTAGTTCTTAAAATGAAAAAGTAGCCATCATATTTATGCTACTAAACTTATCACTCCCTTTTCTTTTACAAGTATCCAAGAAGGAAAAACTCAAATATCAAAAGAGGAATGGATCATGAATATAGCCTTATTTATAGTCAGTAATATAAGAGAAGAAACCCATGGAGGCCAAGATCTGTTTTTCTGTGCTTACTGAAGATCCTTATATATCACAGTGTTCCTTATATTTTGAGGATATTTCCATCCTACTAATGTGTAAATTTGCACTGAACATTTTTGTCTATGAGCAGAAGAAAATATTTCTAGGATCTTTCAGGAAAATAAATATTAATTCAGAGATATTAGATATTCATCTTTATAAAATCTGTAGGCTAGAACAGTTGGTTTTTATTTCCTGCTACTGCATTAACAGAGGAAGTATTTTATGGCTTCTGGCCATTACTCTTACTCAATTCTTTAGCTGAATAAAATTCCAGCTGCAAAGTAATGACTGCTTTGTTGCTATCTGAATATAACTCTCTTTTGGCTTATTGAATTAGAATGCTGTTTATACTGAGGTGCCTACCAGAAGAAAGTCACATGCTGATGTTGTTTGTGGTAAGGTTTCCTGTGAACTACGAAGTCACCCCTGATGTTCAATACTCTGGAAATATAATGCCTACTTAGGAATAGAGACAGAAACTGAGAGGAATCTCTGCCCTTTCAATTGATTGAAATGTCACAGGGTATTCATTCCCACCTCCTTGCACTCACCCCAGTCCTAGCGCCCAAACAGGCTGAGCTGGGG
>LOEQ01013592.1:2967-16974 GCA_001685075.1 Bramus lutescens | reverse complement strand
GCCTTTGTGTGGCTGTTACATCAGAGAATCCCTGGATGGGGCTAGGTTAGCTTAGCTTCCTGATATGTGATTTGTGTCTGATCCACACTACGGGTCAAGTACACTCGTGTTTATCACAAACCCTGCCTACTGTTTTAAAATTGTCCAACAGGCCCCTTCTTCTTTCAGGCTGTCTGCTGTGACTGTGCCAGGAGTTTGTCCACTGGGTGTTTTTGATTTGTCCTTTGGGGAAAATTGGCACATTCCTTGCCCTCCCATGGTGCCATTCCCACAGTGCATGCAGCATGTGATAACTGGACCACTGATGTGTTCTCTAACTTTCATCCTTTCCCGTTTCAGAATCCTACAGTGGTAAAAACCGTGTTCTTCTGGGAAGAGAGAGAGACCACGTATTTTCACTGGGTCATACTGGCAAATGGAAAGGTTATTATGAACACATTGGGTACGTGCGCCAGCTTTCAAAATCCTGAGGTGATGATAGAAATGTGGAGATAAGAGATGTTCTCTGGGACCCCTCAGTAAGATAGTAAGTGACCAGGCAGCCTGGTTAGTGGGTAGCAGCCCCTCGGACTGTGCAGCTCTTCTATCTCCTCTTCCTCTGTGGTCTTCTCTCCCTGGGAAACTGGAGATCCGGTGCTCCATAGATGAGGGATGGTGGCTGAGCAATCCTAATTGTGCACCTGCTATCAGCGAGGGGAATGAGGATGCATGCAAGAATTTCTTAGTGTTTATCGGCACTCCCTAACTCTTCCATAGCACACCTTATGCTGCGCGACCTAAGAATAGAGAGCACCAGCATAGGGAGGACCAAATCCAGATCAGAGTGTGGAGAGATGGCAAATCTCAAAATGGAGGAGTGGGGCAGCACCAAGAAGATAGAACACTGGGGAGCTGGTTCAAGGTCACGGTGAGTGTTTCGGTGCCCACTGCATTAGACTACCAACAGAAGGAAACTCACAGTGAACAAGACAAATCAGTTGCCTGGAGGGAGGAGAGCAACGCGTGGGCAGAGTGTGGGTCAAGGAGATCTGTGTTGGGCACGAAACAAAGCACAGTGCCAGAGGCCCCGTGGCCGTTCTTTGTAGCTAGCTAGATCAGGAAAGAACATCAGCAGTATGTTTGCTCTCCTCCGGGAGTCAATGGTGTCTCTCTTCTGTCTTGTTCCTTGTTTGTAAATTTAGATTCTGTGTGGCAGAAAGTCTGACAAGACACAGCTAATGAAATCCGTCCACAGCCTCTGCAGTGTGCCCTTCACCGCGGTGGATGTAAGAGAAGATGGTGAAGCCAGCTAGGATGGCTTGGGAGGTGGAACAGCCCAGGCTCAGCAGGGAGCAAGGGCCTCTTACCACTTTCCCTTCTTTCTCCCCTCGCAAGTTCCATTGTGACAGACACCAGATCCGGTTCTTTGTCCAGGATGCTAGCACTGCCTGTGCCTTGAAGGATGTCAGCTACAAGATGTGTGATGAGGACAGTTACAAGGTGTGTGCCGGAGGCATTCTCTGTAGCTAGCCTTGGCACAGGCCCAGTGCTGGGAGTGCCATCTTTGGGATTAGAGTTCCCAGTGCTCACTCCTTCTCTCCTCCCCACAGATACCTATTTTTGTCAATCCCTCAGAAGTACCCTACTCTGTGAAAAATAGGCTTACGCAAAGACAAATGGAGCAGCTAAAGGTAAAGCAGTCTGAAGGCAGAGTGTGTATTCGCTTCCCAGACCCAGCTCACCTTCCCCTCAGTCCCTGAATTTCCCAACACCATGACCCACAAATACCACAGAGCCACCCTCTCCATCTGTGTCTCTGCAGCTGGCCCTGAGGAAAAGATATGATGTTTCCCAGCATGCTCTGGACCTCCAAAATCTCCACTTTGACCCAGGTATTGCTGGCAGCAATAACTGTACGTTCCAGGTCTGCCTAGGAAGAAGGCATACATGTGGTAGCCTGTGGAGGGGTCTGTTCTGGGGTTGATTCAGACAGACCCCTCTCTGCCTTCTCATTCCTCCTTCTCCTTCTCTTGAAGACGTGTTGGATCAGAAAGTAAATATGGTTCTGAGCCGAAGAAGCTGCATGACTGCCACCCTTCAGATCATCCAAGAGGATTTCCCTGAGGTGTTGATGTTTGGGTGGAGGGCCAGAAAGGATGGGGTGCAGGGCAGAAGTGTCTCTGAGGCTCTTGACAGTAACGCTTGCTCGGTAACTCTTGTTCCCCAAAGCTGCTCTCCTTGAACTTGAGCTGCAACAGACTGTTTTGGTTAGATAGCCTGTTTGATGTGGTAGAGAAGGCACCCCAAGTCAAGATCCTGAACCTCTCCAAAAACAAGGTGAGCAGAGGCCATTGGGGTTGAGGATGAGGCAGACAAAGTGGCCTGTGAGTGGGAGCAGGGAGACATGGGTCCTGAACTGCAGATGATGGCTGCCTTTGCCTGGGACACCTTTACCTATTCTCCCATTCTTTCTCAGCTAAAGACAGTGTGGGAGTTGGAGAAGGTAAAGGGGCTAAAGCTGGAAGAGCTGTGGCTGGAAGGGAACCCCTTGTGCAGCACCTTCCCAGACCATTCTGCCTATGTCAGGTACGTCACGCCAGCTGTCACCTTCCCCTTCAGGGCTACCATTGCCTCCTGATGGCCTGAGAAACTCTCTGTGGGAGGAGGCAGGCCTGGCCCTCTGTGAAGGCAACATGGCCTCCCCTCTCCCATCTCTGTACTTGGGAGTGCCCACAAGCCTCCTTTGCTTCTGCCCTGCCTGACCCACCTCACCTAGTGTGGGCAGTGTTTCCCTTGAGTGAGTTTTCAGCCTCCTCCAGCAGGCCCTGCCATGCTTCATCTCAACAGCAGATCTCTTTCCTGCTCCTAAGAGGAGGCGCCGGATCTTGTTCCTGAATGTTCCCTCATTTATCCCAGGCTTCCCTAGAGGTTGCCCTGTTCCAGGCTGAGGGCTGAGGTCCTGGGTGATGCTGACATGGTCCTTGCTTTCTCTGGACTAATGCTGGGATCTGTCTTCCTTGGGGGGAAACCTGGGCTCTATGGATAAGGGATCCAGGAGTGGGCCATGACTGAGGAGCTGAAGACTTCTTGGGTCAGGAAGAGAAGGCAGAGTGCATCAGAGTTTGAGGAGGCAGAAGGCCTGGCCTCCTTGATGCCTTCCTCCCTCCTTCCTTCCCTGTCTATACCTATGGACCAACCTTCCTGGCTCATCATCCTTCCTATCCTCTAAGAGTAGCCTTGGGTAGCCTGAGACAAGCAACTTGATTCCTTAGATAAGACCATAGCCCCTCCATCCCATGCTGAGTTGGGGACTCACATATCACTTCTTCCTCTTTTGGAAAATGGTTCCTGCCTCCAAGGGGGCTTTTAGTCCCCAGCTCACTGAGGAAATAGTACGGTGCATGTTTCCAGTCCTACTTTGGATCCCTGGGCTAGCCAAGCACAAGGGAAAGACATGGCAGCAACAGAGGGAGCCCCCTTTCCTCTGTTCCACGGGCCCACTACACCAGGCTAGACAGCATCTTTCGTTATCACCTTTGCGTTGCTTCCTCTGGCTTCGTTGCCTCTCTTCTCCCATATCTCTACCACATCTTCCTTTCTCCCCTGATTCCCTTTCTGTCACCATCTACCACCCCCTACCCACTGTCTTCTTTGTGCATTCTGAGCCCTGCCTCCCACACCTTCATCTCTCAGCATCCCAGAGAATGCTGGACACCATTCAAAGTGGTAGGGCCTGAGATCCTGTTCCTTTAATGGCCTTCTGTGGACCTTTCTGGGACTGGGAAAGGAAGCAGGGAGAAGAAAGGATCCCTGAATACTGGGCTTCCAATATGACTCCTTGTGACCCTGGAGAAGGAGGCCAGGGTCGTATGGGTGGGAGCCACCCAATGGTTGGGCAGCAGGGAAGGGGCCAGAGGAGAACTGGATGAAGAATCGGAGAATCGATGATGGGGTGGGGGCAGGGGAGAAATCCTGCCTAAGCCAGAACTCTCAATCACTTCTGTAGCCTTTTCTTTTTGAACAGTGCTGTCCTGGACTGTTTCCCAGAGTTGTCTCGCCTGGTATGTTCCTACCTTCACCATTGCCTCCTCTTCCTCACGTAATTGACCTCCGCTTTTAATCCCAGCCCCTTTGCAACTTGCCTACATAATGTGTTTGCCTAAGACAGTCATATATTTTCAATGGCATGGATTCCAAAAAAATAATCTGAGTTCTGTCCCATAATTATACATACAAACAAAGCATCCCCAGTCACAAAACACTCCTACAAAGCACATGTGATAGGGACTTACAGTACCTCATGGTACAGTACCTGTTATGGTCTCACAACCCAAGGATTTCCTGACCACTTTACACCTTGTCTCTGAGTCAAGGTTCCCCTAGGGTCTCCTTGTCCCATGGACATCCAGTGCTACCTCTGTGGCATGCATTCCCAGCCTCCTCCTTCTCTTCTCAGGATGGCAAGAAGTTACCACTTTCAAGTGCAATGGACACTGTAGAACCTCAGTTAATAAGGCCCTGCAAGGTGAGGAAGAAGGATGAAGAGAGATTTATGATGTTGCCAGCAATGCTCTTAGTAGACCCTGCATCTGAAATGGCTTTGTATTTTAGGAGAGCTTTAATGGTTCTGAGACCATAAAGAATCAAGTACAGCAATTCCTGCAGGAGTAAGTACAGATGGAAGGGAAGGAGTTGGCTAGGCTGAGGCGCCTTAGCACAGGGCTGCTTGGAGATCTTTTCGGGTCACCTTTGGCCTGGCCAAAGATATAGCCCATTCCACCCACCTCCACACACCACAGGTATTACTTGATCTATGACTATAGAGACCGCCAGAATCTCCTCAGCATTTACGATGAACAGGCCTGTTTCTCCCTGACCATTCTGTGAGTATCACAGTGCATGCTCTGTTCTGGAACAGTGTGACTCCACCTCCCACTCCCACACCAAGTAGACACAACTGACCCCCAGGAAGTGTCTGCACTGGCTGGACCCCACCTCTTGTTCCTCCTTCCTCCTAGGAGTGGCATGTGTAAGTACTTGAAGGATGAAGTGGACATGACGAATCCCAAGGAGTTCCGTAAGTGTGTGATGAGGAGACCCGGTAGAGTGGAGAAACTGGGCGTGTAGAGGAGGTAATCATAGAGACCATGGACCAGGGTATAATAGACAAATCCCTGACCTTTGCTTCTTCACACCTCTATAGACCTGCAGAGGCAGGTGCTGAAGTACAGAAAACAAGACATTGTGGACTTTCTCAGGGCATTACCCCAAAGCCTGCATGCCTTCAGTGCTTTCCAGGTGGACATGTGCTTCCAGACGGTAAGCACCAGCTTCTGCCTTGTTGCAGGTCCCTATGTGGTTAGACAGTTTAGCAACATCCTGAGCCCAAGCCTCCTTCCCTTTCAGGAGACGATGCTCTGTTTTTCTGTCAAAGGGTTATTCAAGGAAGGTGAGTGTGTGCAGAATCCCCTCTCCAGACCCTAACCCACTCCCTGTCCTGGATGTGGACCCCTGACTTCCCTAGGTCCCCTCATTACGTACCTTTCCTTCCTGATGTCCCTTGTGCTCTCCTGCCCATGGCACCCTGCCCACAGACTATCCCGCTCTGACCGAGGGCTGTCTACCCCACAGCTCCTGCGTGAGGGAGGGCACGGGAGCTGTGGGGTTGGTGGCTCTCATTCCAGATCCTTACTCTGACTTTGGGCCAGTTGCTTAACCTCTGCATTTTCACATTTGCAAATGGTGCTTATTAAACTGCCCCCCACCCCCCACCCCCGTAAGGAAGATGTGAAGCAGAGACCAAGTGAACACCGAAAGTGATGTTCACAGGGTCCAGCATGGGGTAGGGGACCCATCAACGGGAGTGGATCATTCACCATGTTTCCCGCCCCCTCCCCATTCTCATCAGGGAGCCCTGACTCCAAGCCAATAGTTGACCAGTCCTGAGCCCTTTTAGCATAAGATCCTGATTGGGGACTCTCCTGTGAGGGTGCAAAACATGCATAACTCTAAGGATATTTTATTGTCTCTTGTCCTGGAAGTGGAGGAGAGCTCTCAGGGATGCATTCATGCCTTCATGCGTACCTTCATTGCTACCCTTGACAGAAGGAATTCAAAGTAAGTGCAGTGTTGTGGGTGGAGCTCCCACCCGAGCTTGAGGGCAGAAGCGAGACAGTGCAGTGGTACCATTGTCTGGCGGTAATCTCACAGTATTGGAAGGTCAAAAGGTAGATCGATCAAAGGATCAGCATAGCCTAGCAATTAAGAGCTAGAGCACCAGTGTTGGAATATCATTTTTCTTTCTGATCCTAAAAGTCAGTAACAGTCACCTTGAGACCATTAACTGAACTATCCAGGAGACTTTGATTCTTCCTCTGAAAATGGAAATGAGGGGAACCAGGTTCTTTTCCTGCTGTGTAGGGTAACTGCATGGCGGTTAAATCTCTCCAAATCCAATGGCACTGGCAGACAATCTTTCACAGGGGTTGATGGCGGTGTTCTCTGGGCAGCAGCCAAGAATTTGAGTAGGCAGATCAAACAGGCACACGGGGGTGACGAATCCAGTTGCTGAGTGGCAGTGGTTAAAGAGGATCCTGGCTGGGGCAGTGGAGGGATTGTCCACCAGTCCAGGCATCTCAGGGACTGACTCTCCTCCAGCCTGTGCATTGTGAATGACCAACTTCTTGTGAGGAATCCAAGCCCTGATGAGGCCCAGGGTGCCTCTGAAATACTCTTGCCTACATCGTGCGCCAGCTTCAAGCTCGCCCCCTCTCAAGAGCAGCAAAGCATGGCACAGGCTTTCTCCATCCAGTCGGGGATGAAACTCGAGTGGTCTCAGAAGTAAGTACTTGCTGTAAATGTGGGCAGGATGGGTCTGGGGCTGAGGATGGAAATGCGTAAGAGAGAGTAGTGGAATCTCAGACAGCATATGAAAAAAGAAACTGCCTATATTTTGCAAATGCCTCTCAAACAAAAATTAAAATAGGAGCACCCTGAAAAAGTGGCATCATTTTGGTGTAGGGTGTGTGAAAAAAATTTAAGGATAGTCCATTTTTTAAATGTCCTCCCATTCCACTTGGAAAATCCAAAGGAATTCATTACATTAAACACCTAGCACTGTTCAGCATGGCTGCAGGGTGTAAAGATTTAAGACACGGAAATCAATTGTATTTCTGTATATTTGCAATAAATACCCAAAGGGAAGCAAATCCATTTAGAAAAGCATCCAAAAGAATAAAACACTTAAGCACTAACATAACAAAAGAGGACACGGAACAAGTGTTGGTGGGTAAAATGTCTTTTTGTTCAAGTGGCAGGACCACGCCCCACATGGTCCAGTGACCTCCACACATGCACCATTGTGCTTGTACACCTACACTCACCCGAACACCTGTCTATGTGTGCTCATCCCCCCCACACACTCAAAAGCACACACAAAGCACATACACAGATGGACACAGCTCTTACTCTGATGTCTGAAAAAATGTGTCTAAAACTAAAAAAAGGAAAGATGCCCCAAATAGCAGGAAAAGAATATCTACATTTGAGGGCATGGCAATGCCAGTAACATCCAGAGGATTCGTCCATTTCCTTGAAATCTCCCTCTAAGTACCAAATGGTTTCTTTGCAAAAATTGACATAGAGGGGCTGTAGAGTTAGCATAGCACTTAAGAGTGCTGGCTACTTTTCCTGAGGACCCAGGTTTAGTTCCCACCACCTACATAGCTGCTTGTAACTGTCTGTCCCTCCAGTTCCAGGGAATCCAACACCATTTTATGGCTTCAGTGGGCGCTTGTAGGCTGGCAGTGCACAGATATACACACTGGCAAAACACCAGTGCACATAAAACAACATCAGCTTTAAACATTTTCAAATTGACATGGTGATCCCAAAGTTCTTGTGGGAATGCAGTAGGCCTGAACTGCCCCCAGACAGCTTGGAGTGAAAAGAGCAAATTTAAAGGAGGCACAGCTCCCAGATGAAAAGCCAGCTGCAAAGCTACATCAAATGAGGCTATGTGGTGCTTGCATGAGTGGCATAGCTTCGGCATGTCCAGAAAAACCTCCCACACTGATGGTCAGTTGACAGTATATAACCAAGACTATCACACTGTCACTACTGTGGACTAATGTAATGGTATCTTTTCAACACATGACACTGAGAGAACTGGGTGTTCACTTCAAGAAACAGTGAACTTTGACACCCCCCGCCAACAACACCCGAATGCTCTGTGCAAACACCAGCCATGTGTAGAGAGGATCCAAGATTAAGTGTTACTCCAACTACAGTACTCAAGGAACAAAACATAGGTATAAATCTTAATGGCCTTGAATTAGGTTGCCAAGTATTGTCTGGGACACCAAAAGGTAAAGCAGCCAAAGGAATGATGGCAAATTGGACTCCATCACAAATTATTGCAATAGCAGTTGCTGCCGCCGGGGAAGCTCAAAGTCACCAGAGAGATTGAGAGAAAGATAGGCAGACCACATATCTGATAAGAATACAGGAAGAATACCCTTAGTAAACCACAGTGAAAAGGCAAACAACAAAACCGAGGTTGGGGAAAGGATTTGAACAGACACCTTTTTCTCCAAAACAGATGTGCTGATGGCCTACAGGCACATACATTTTTTTTCCTCATTACTCTTAGTTGTTGGAGAAATGTAACTTAAACTGTCTTGGTTCATCTTCAGTGTCGCCATGTTGGATGGAGAGGTGCCTAGGAGATTACTAAATCACACTGGGGAGGAGGGAGAGACAGAGAGACAGAAACAGAGAGGGAGAGGGGTTTGGGGTGTGGGGTGTAGGATCTGTCATACCATTCCTCAAAATGTTAAACATAGAGTTGCCACATGGCCCGATAATCCACTACAAAGTACAAAGTACAAGCAGCAAAACCATGTTTCAGTCAAAACTTGTATGCTCATAGCAATGTTGTTTATAGTGGTCAGAGCAACTTCATTGTCTTCTTCCTCATGGATGGATATTTATATGGTATTTATAAGTATTATGGTATATATTACAATAGGATACTATTCAGTCATGACAGTGAATATGGCTCTGGTGTATGTTCTCACAAGAGTGAAACTTGGAAATACTGGGCTAAGTGGATGAAGCCAGTCACCCAAGGCACTGCATTTTATTCTTTACAGAACATTTATTTAGACAATTTAGGATGGGGAAATTGGTAGAGATTGAAAGCACAACAGAACTTGCCAACTTCTGGGACACATGGGAGAGTAGGGTCTGAGCTCCAGTAGTTCAGGAGTTTTCTTGTGCAGAAACAGGGCTGTTTTGGAATTAGTTGGGATTGTTAGAGTCTTGTGAATGTGCTAGAAAATGAGTGAGCAATGAGCACTTGAGATGGTAAGCACCTTGAGATGTGTCATACATAGAGCTTCCTTTAAAAATTAAGGGAGAGAATTTGTTTTTGAATTTTCACTTCCTATTTTTTTGAGTTTCTCTTTTAGATGGGGTGTAGGGTGTGGGGTATTGGTATTGAGCTGCACTGTTCGTCGGAATACTTGTGTGGTTCTGCTTTGAATTCTGCTGAGCGTGAATGGTGACAGACGTTGTGGGTTCTGCCGGGTCCTTCTCCACTATTACTATTTGTCCCAGCAAATGAGTAATATAGGTTAAGTGGTAGCATTCGTGGCCAGGGAATCTGTCCTGTGATAGTCACAGATGGAAGTCCCCTGTCCTTCTCTTGCCTCAGGTGCCTTGAGGACAATGGGTGGGACTACAACAGAGCTGCAGAGGTCTTCACTATGCTCCAGGTGAGGTCCAGGTATCAAGATGGTTGTCTCTGGCACCTTCATCAAGACAGAGTCTAGGTGACCAGGAAATGGAACTCAGGGCCTTGGGCTCTTCTGACTTCCTATCTCAATTGCTCCAGGCTGAGAACAAGATCCCAAAGGAATTCTTCAAACAGATGCCATAAAAGGAGCTCCTGGATGTCATCTTCCTCTTATATACATACACTTCTCCTTTCTTTGTGTGTTTCTGAAGCCTTACCCATGACTCCAGCTATAACCGTGGCTGTCCACAAGGCCAAAATTAACATGTAGGCCAGGTAGTACAGCCACCCGAGGAGTCAATTGCTCTGGTATTCCCCCCAAATATGCCTGTTTATTTCTATAATAAAGAGTTACTTTGCACATTGTGTCCGGGATTCTTCTTTGCCTGTGTCAGCCATGAGTAACAGGGACCAAGACTGAAGGGCCACATGACCACCTGAACCCAGTGAGGAGGCTTGGCGTGGGTGTTGAACATGCTCAGTCCTGGTTTGGAGGTCTCAGCAGGGAGGGCAGAAGCCACAGACCCCAAAATCTATCCACAGAACTGAAAAGTNTGTCTCCTTTGGGCTCACCCTCCCTTCCCTTCTCTGACCATTCATTCTTCCAGATCCCTGCTCATCCCAGGGGAAGAGTTCAGGAAGCTGGGTGAACAAAGAAGCCAGGGCACGGTGGCAGCAAAGGGAGAGGCTGCAGGGAAAGGAAGACCTCTTCCTCTTCCCAAAATGAACTCTATGGGCACTGGCGAATAGAAAGCCTCCTTCCGGTCAGAAGAGTGGCATTTCAATGCAGAACAGGCAGAAAATCTGGCAGGGCCATAACCACAGTTGGCGGTGGGGTGGGGCAAGGGAAGGGAAGGGTGATCCTATCTTAATTAAGGAGTCCTGCCCTGCAGAGCTGAGTACCAGTCTTTAAACCCTCGCTGGTGGTGCTCATTCTCAACCTCCCTCTCAAGCTCAACCCCTTTGCCTTGTTGGGCCTGACTCCCCACGGGACCTCTTCTGGGTCAGGCTTTTAAACATTTGACCACCATCAGAAAGTCCTCCCACCAGAGAACAGCTGGTGGGAGTCCTACAAAAAAGAGGGCTTAGACAGTCAGACTGCAGTACCTTAATGTGTCGTGGACACACAGGGAGTTTAAGCCACAGCCTGACCAAGCCTTTTCCTTAGCAGGGCAACTGCAAGGCAAGAGCTCTGAAGGTTTTCCGTGGCTGGAGGTATGAATCCACAGCAAACACAGAGGGCTGAAGTCTTGACGCTAAAAGGAGGGGGCGTAGTCACATGACCACCTGAACCCAGTGAGCAGGCTTGGCGTGGGTGTTGGGCATGCTCAGTTCGGGTTCGGAGCCTCTTTGGGGAAGGACTTGCACATGCGCACACTGGCAGATTAGCACGTGACCACGTGAACAGCAGCAGCTAGGTAGCTGAGGTAGTCCTGTGATCGCAAGGCTTTTACCTGGTGTGTTAATTTCAACCACTCCTAATCTTCTGACCTGTGATGCAGATACGGTGCCTAGCAGGGAGGGCAGAAGCCACAGACCCCAAAATCTATCCACAGAACTGAAAAGTAAAAAAGACTAAATAGATAAAAGAAGAACTTAGCAAAGGTACTCGTGTTCGGCCACAGAAGTTTATTTTCTCCCCGATGGCAACATCCCTGTGAYCTACGGCCATAGCATCCCATAGTATTCAGATGTCTGGGAAGGCTATCTAGCATCCTTGACAGAATTCTCTGCTTCTTCCCTCGTGCCTAGGAAAACAGAACTTAGGAAATTACAGCCAGGGACCTAGGTCTACACCACCATTTCTTCAGAGGATGCACATATGCGGGGCTCAGAGGACGTCAATGGGTGTCGCGCTCAATCACTCTACAACTTACTCTCTTGAGGTCGGGTCCTCTCCCTGAAATAAAGCCTCGCTGGGATCCAGAAAATCCAAGACATCCTCCTGTATCTAACCTCTGGCACGGCCAGAGCTAGAATTAGAAGGGTGGATGCAGCCACTCCTGGCTTTTATCATGCCTTCTAGTGACTCAAATTCAGGTCTCTCATGTTATAGCAGCAAGTGTTCTTATCCTCTGAAACACCTTCCCAGCCTGTGGGCCTATTCCTGGAGGAGGGAGGAAACACTAGCAGGAGCCTTTCACCCGAAGGAGATGAAGCCAGTAAGCTTGGTGTTAGGTTCCCAGCCTTTTGAGAGCTTCTGGCCACAGCCACAGTTTGCCGGTTCCAGCAAAACTCAGGCTTTTCTGTCGACCCTTGCAGTCAGTTCCTAAGATGAGGTCAGGTGAGAGGAGAGTAAAACTTTACCCAGAACCCAGACCCTTCCAGGCCTCTCCCAACATCTGGACAACTCCAGCAGGGCAGGATCCCTTCCTGCCTCCACACAGTGGGAGTTCTGGCCACACAGCCCCTGGCAGGGCCAGTGAGGTAGAGAGCCAGGAGCCATTCAGTATAGAGCCCTGCAGGACCAGTGCTTTGGGCAGACACCTGGGTAAGAGACTGGTCTGCCGTGGCTGGGAAGGACAGACAGACTGAAGAGCCGAGGCCTAGAGAGCTGTGGGGTGCGAGCCTATATGGGCATCCCTGGCTGCACAAATGGTATACACTGCCTCTCACGCAGAGCCATCCCCGTGGGGACTGTCCAGGGCTGACATGGTGAGGAGACCTGGTGCTTTRGGAGGGGGAACCTGAGTCAGTTCCACYGCTTTCCTTGCTGGAGCACGGGCTGGTGAGTCACAAATCTCTGTACACAGGTGGCAGAGAGGCCTGGTGGGGGNGCTTTCCTTGCTGGAGCACGGGCTGGTGAGTCACAAATCTCTGTACACAGGTGGCAGAGAGGCCTGGTGGGGGCAGAAGAAACCCTTCTGCTAATGCCCAGGACTTGCCTATGTGCTTGTCTACCCATATTCCGCATGGTTTCCATGGCAACCTGAATGCCAGGCAGTCCAAGGAAGTGGCTTTTATGCCTAGACAAAAGGTAACAGGGATAGGCGTCTGCAGCTTCCTGTCACTCAAAGCCTGTGGATTCAACACACATACAGTATACAACACTCAACATCTGGATTACAACCCACTTACCATTCAGAAAACATTGAAACCGCAATACACCATTCAACACAGCATACATCATCGTATCCATATATATTGTATACATTGCTCAACAAATAGCATTCTCACAACCCACAGCATGATTGATAACATGTGTGTCCACACACACAATGCACTTCATACACAAATATGACAAGCACAACACAGATAAAGGCAATGGGCACCAAACAAATTCCATTCACCACAGAACACACATATGTAGGCAGAGCTCTTGGTGTGGAGACAGTGGTGATGCACAGACCTCCAGAGGATGCTTCACCCGAGAAGGCTGCAGATACGAGCTGCTGCCTACACTCACTGGGGAGCTCTTACAGACAAGCGAGCAGAGTGCAGGCTTTCTCCAGACACAACACAGTATTTTCCCAGGGGAGTTCGTAGGAAGGGGACAGCTGGTCTGGCGGAAGGGTAAGTGTGATGGAGGAATAAATACGCATGTAGACGTGGATGAGTGGTAAAGGGGTAGAGAGATGGATTAATGTGTGGATGGAAGGGTGGTTGGGTAGTGGATGGATGATTGGAAGTAGGCGTGGGTAGCTGTGTGGATAGTTTGGTGAATGGGTAAGTGGGAAGATGGTTTAAGGAAGCTGTGAGCGTGTGGGAGGGCAGGATGTCTGGGGCATAAAAGATAAGTGTTTCATGTGTAAGGAGATGCTTAATAAAGAGTCCATCAGAGCACTAAACTGGGGCAAGCATCCATTTCTCCATCATAACACAGTGTGGACAATGAACAGGGACCAGTTTATGTAGCCCGGGTTCAATGGCTGACTATCAGAGCACACCCTGCTAGAGACAGACAGCAGAAAGAAGAAAGACAGACAGAGTGGACTAAACTCACCCGCTCATTTTCACACGTGCAGTTATGTGTGTGTGTATGTGTGTGAGAGAGAGAGAGTTTGTGCATGTTTAGAACTGTGTCTCTACATGGATGTGTTGGAATGTAAACTGGTTTATGAACTTTGGGGTGTTTCTATGTCTGAACTGTGTGGGGAAGTTCATTTGCTTGCCTGTCTGGATGCTATTATGAGAGTGTTTGGCTATACGTCTGAGCATCTGCACGTATCTGTTTGTGTTTTTCCCCCACCACACTTCATGTCTAGGATTTCTTGCTTTGTTTCTGTCTTAGT
>LOEQ01013591.1:37904-56877 GCA_001685075.1 Bramus lutescens | reverse complement strand
GAGAGAGAGAGAGAGAGAGAGAGAGAGAGAGAGAGAGAGAGAGAATGAACTTGGATTAGCCTGCTGTCAGAAACCTGCCGAAGAGTTCCAACACCTATAGAAAAAGGATACAAATATGTGAGTTTATGGAGAACATCATGGTGAAATGACCATGGAGTCTCTTATTAGAAAGGGAGTAACAATCTTGGGAACTTTTGGGAAGGGATGACAGATATGGAGATCTCCCTAGGAACAGGCAAGAGCCTGAGTAAGATGTCTCTTAATGGGATGGCCTGATATATTCCCAGTGGTAGTTTTTATTGGAAATTAAGATCAGAACAAGGAAGAAGCTAGTAATTTGGCTCCATGTCAACAAGGAAACTGAAATGATGCCTCTTCATAAAGATTTCCTTGGATCTCTTCTGAATGGACTGGATAAGATTAGATAATTTGTTTTTCTGCATCAGATACTTTGTATCTTTCTAAATGTATCCTCTTATTGTGGCACTAAAAATGTATCTAGATGTTAAAATTATCTATAGTTTAATATTAATTACCAAAGTATGCTTTAATTAGCTAGCTTGAATTCTTAGATTCTTAGGTTGGCCAATCAAAGAATACCAGTATTATTCCAAATTTATTAAGAATAGTCTCCAATCAAAGCATATACCAGTGGTGATCACAGCCTTGAATTACATTAGGGCAAATAAATGTAAGAGAGAAGATTCTGCAATTCTGCTGTCAAAGAGATGTAGCACTTTATATCTGTTCTTTCCAAAAAGCTGTTTAAAAGGGAGATGAGCATACCTCCAATATTTTGGAGTCTCGGATGAATTTTTCCAGCTTTTTGTTGATGAATTTAAAGACTTGTTTCTTAATTATTGTAATCCTGAAAGACAGACTATCATACTCTTTGGTTGTGTTGTCAAACAACAAAAACAAGCAAAACAAAAGAGCAAAAAAAATAATAATGAGAATAACTAATACATTACAAAAGCCATGCAATTTTGTGTGCTTGAATTGCATGGAGAGCTGCCCTTTTGTCTGTCTAGGCTTAGAAGTGGAACAGAAAATGTGCATAGATGCTCATGTTTCTACAATGTTTTCTTCCAGGTTCATTAACGCTGATGGATTCCAGGAATTTTCCTCAAGGATTATCTGAAATACTTCATTTTTGCCTGAGAAATTTGTCAAACTATGTTATTTCAAAGCTTTCTTATCTTACAGGGAAGTCTAAACCAAAGTAAGCAATAACTTTATAGGTTCAGAGAATAGCAGACTTATTTTTCTTTTTCAAAGTAAGATATGATGGAACAAGCAAAATAAACATGCCTTTTGTATTTATGAGTACAGATTGCATACCTCTTCTTATCACTATTATCTCACTAGATTGCTAAAAACATTTTATTTTGAACTCATTTATTTTAGTCATGTTATCACTGGATTTACATTTTTGCTTTTTCTGACAAATAGAGAAATGTCTGAGTACTTGTGGTTTGTGTTGTTTCTATGATGTTGTCTTGAACATCATAAATATTGAATTACAATTGTAAATTTAGTCTTTAACTTGGAAGAAAATCTGGTGTAAATGGCAGACATAGTAAATGAAGTATGGAGCATTATTTCTTAATATTTCTATGAACTTTGGATGATTTATCTATAAAGAGTAGATAGAGAAGATCTCAAGAATTTAGACTTTGCTATGAACTTAAAATTATCATTTTTGATACTATATCTATTAAAGTTCTTTTAATGAAATAATATTTTGTTCTACAAACCTCATAGTTTTCTGTATTCGTATGTTTTTATTTGGTGTTAGATGGATTTAAGTAGGTTTATTTATGATACAGCTATTTTTAAATTATTGTGGACAATTTCTAATGTATTTTAAGTTTATCAGCTTGCTAAAATATTTTGAAAATGATTAACCCCTTTAACAAATTGTGTCTATGCATCAGTGATAAAACTACAAAACAAATTAGACAACTGATCAGTAACTGATGAGTGTCTCAGTATTTAGCCACAATAATCAATGTAAACAGCAACATTGATCTGAAATGGTAAATTTCACAACACCAAAAGGTATCAGTTTTCTGTACATGTTGCAAGAATAGAAATAGAAAATGCTGGTGTCATGTGGGTTAAAACACATTAATTCCATGTAAAGCACTCTACAAAAGGAGAGGATGTTTGATTTGTATGGCTTTAAAGTTTTAACAGACGAGTCTATCCCTGTGAGACCACAGACCATTTACCATCACTAGATTGATTTCTTTCAGTGCTGAAGGCTCGACGGTACTTTCCAGCACAGTTCATTGTGAGTAGGATGATACTTCAAATACACATTAACTAAAGAGTCTTTAGAGGCTGTGCTAAAGAGATGAAACTCAGAGTGCTGGGGAGAACAGGAGCATTTAATAACAAGCAAATTCTCGATGAGCTTTATATAATACATATATATACATATACACATAACATATTATTTGTATTATTGTAGAAATAATTTCTAATAGAAATCATTTTCTACAGGCATTGAGATAATAAACTAGCCAGTAGTGCATATTTATTTGGAGAGAAAGTAATTTTTCTTGTTCTCTGGTGTGCTTCGAAAGGCTTTGTTTGGTAGAATGGATGCTTTTGCAAGACAGAAACATTGTGTGAAAACTTGTGTCAGTTAAAAGCAGTGTTCATTGAAAGACTTGACCTATAATTTCTATTAATTCTTAAAATTATTTTCAGTTAAGTTTTAAATAACAAGGAAAAAACAGAAGTATCAGCAATGTGGGTAATGATACAAAATAATGCACAATAGTTAACTTTTGATATCATAATATTGAACCGTTTTAATGGTTTCTCAATGTTCATATATCTGGATATATATAAATTTGCTTATTTGAACGAGGAAAATCAGCAAAATAGTTGTTCTGACAGAAGTTTCATTCACTTTAAACGTTGATGTCCAAGGATGAGAGCTGAAAACTGTAAATTTCTTTGGAGTAAAAGCAAGTACGGCAAATGGGTGAGAGTGTTAAGTTCACAATAACCATCCTCAAGTTTGTTCCTCTCAACAAAGCTACTTGTGTATCAGAATAAAAATTAAGATTTTGTAGTCTTCATATGTTCTATATACCTGAGTCCTGAGTTTATATGAAATGTGATAAGCCAGCTCCTGCTTTCCTGCCTTCCCTGCCTATTACCACATTTTTCTCACCGTGATGGAATGTAATCTCCCTAGATCAGGAAGCTAAAAATAACATTTTTTCTCCTTTGAGTTTTATTTTGTTAATGTTGTTCTAGGATATTTAATCACAGAAACAGAAAAGTAACAAATAGAGTATATGGTATGGCTCCTACATACACATATGTATGTATAGTATATGGTGTGGTTCTTATACACACACACACACACACACATATATATGTATATTATATGGTGTGGCTCCTACATACACATATGAAATGTCACAGCACCTGTGGTTATTCACGTAAGACCTCTCTCTTGGTGCGGGGAGTCCTTCTGTGTACGTATTGCTTTTATATTGGTTAATGAATAAAGAAATTGTTTTGGCTTTTGATAGGGTAGAATAGAACTGGGCAGGAAAAACTAAACTGAATGCTGGGAGAAAGAAGGTGGAGTCAAGGAGGAGCAATATAGCCGCGAGAGAGGAAAGATGGGAGCTGCCAGTTGGAACTTAGCCAGTAGGCCACGAGCCTCATGTTAAAATATAAACTGATAGAAATGGGTTAAATTAAGAGATAAGAGGAAACCAGAAATGTGCTTAAGTGACTGGCCAAGCAGTGATTTAAATACTATAATTTCTGAGTTATTATTTCAGAAGCTAGATAGCCGGGAAATGAACAAATAGCCTTCCTACAATACTCTCTTAATAAAATGAGTGTGTTATTCTCACATGTGCATTTGCTCAGGAAGTGGTATAATTTAAGGTTTCTTTGCTGTGTAGTTATGTACTACTAGGTTCTCTCCCCCAGAGTTCCTGATGCTAATCCTTCTAGGTCAGTAACACGTGATTATTGATTTATTAGCTCACTAAGTTTCTTCAAAGGTTGGTCAAAATTTCACGTTTGTTAGGAAGCTTTGTGAATAGTAATTCTGGTTTAATTGAACTAAGTATAAAATATGCACTACTCTACCAGGGTCTAACCTTGTTTCTCAAATAACTATGGCATGTCTTAGAACTCTCCTTAGATGGAATCATCTTCTCTATTTATGTGACATGTGTTTCTCCCCATTGTTTTTATATAATGCCATATCCATCACCCCAATAATAGTCTCTCATATTTCATAGCTAACAGTTTATTTAAGGCATTAAGCATCCTGCATTTTGTTATGATTAGAAGTAGAAATATCTCCAAACCAGAAAAGCTAATCTTATTGATGTGCTTTGAAAGAGAAATCCAAATAATTAGCTGAAAGAGCTAAGTGTATGGGATTTACCGACTTGAACTTACAGGCTTAACATGAGTCAATAATTACTTATTTAAAATCAATTATAGTAAATAGTAAGGTAACACAACCTATGAGTTTTAGATGCTAAGTTTTGTAGCTTAATTCTAATAGTTATACTATTTAAGAAAATATTTTCTATAGTTGTGATTACTGTATTATCAAGCTTACAAACATTGCATATATTTTATTACAAAATTGTAAATTTTAAATATGACTTCTTACAATTTGTTTAAAAGCAAATATTTATTTTTAATGTTTTGTGTAGAAAAGTGTTGCAATATTTTTACTGAAAATTGAAATACACAATTTGTGTATTCTTGTTTTGTACATCACCAAGTATACAAATATTTTAACATTTGAAATTAATTCATGAAATAAAGAGCAAAATGAAAATGTCCTTGCTGTGAGAATTTATGTAAGTTCAATATTTTCACTTTATAATATAATTATTATTTTCAAAATGTTTATGCATATACTTCTTTTAATTTAATCAATTCTGTTGATCAAATTAATATAATTGTGTGCATTTTCAGAGATCTTTTACTTTCTATGAGATTTTTTTAAAACATAATAACTATCCAAAGAGGAAATTAAAAGAAAGATTCTTGGGCTTATTTTCTAGAAATTCCCACTAAGTGATCTGGAGTAGTTTGGAGATTTTTATTTTCCAAAACTAACAGGTTATTAGTCTGCTCACAGAGCCTCTTTGGAGTTTTGAGAGACAGAGCAGAAATGAGGAATTCTTTCATCTTTCCTGCCAAACCTTTGAACAGAATGTTCCACTTTTATATCATTTCTATAATAGGTATATACATAAAATCTCACTGATGAAAGTGTTGCGTAAGTAAAAAAAAAGTCTGAATACTAGTGTGTTATTATTTTTTTGTCCCAAGGAAATAAATAGAGAAGATGATTCCATCTAAGGAGAGTTCTAAGACATGCCATAGTTATTTGAGAAACAAGGTTAGACCCTGGTAGAGTAGTGCATATTTTATACTTAGTTCAATTAAACCAGAATTACTATTCACAAAGCTTCCTAACAAACGTGAAATTTTGACCAACCTTTGAAGAAACTTAGTGAGCTAATAAATCACTAATCAAATCTTTAATTTAATGACTATTTAACATAAAAGATTTGGGTTATTTTCTGGATAATATGTACGAAGGAGATAAAGATTGTCCCCCACTGACACACTGTACCAACTGACAGAAAATATAAGAAACACTTGCTCTTCTTAAGAGCATCCAAGAGCTACAGGTAATTAGCAAACTGAATTAGAAGCCAAGATGATGGAGCTACTCTTTGCTTTACCTTGACAGATTATTGACCAATGGGATTGTAACCCTGCAAGCAGATCATCAATTCCTAAAGTCCTGGTTAGTTTAATGTATTGCATATGAAATGGCAGTTCCTCATGCAGGTCAGTCTGCATTTGCTTGCAGATTCTTTGGTTTCCTGCACTTTGTGCTTATAATAAAGTCTGGGGGCAGGCAAGGAACCTAAGGATGGTCCCAACTGAGAGCTCAAGAGAGACATCTGGCCTTAGGGAAAAGTCGCAATCACCACCAGTTTATGCATTGACTCTCATGTAAAGCCAATTAAATCTCATTTAAAGTTTCTTTCTTAGTGTATTCTGGCAAGCAAGAAAAAAATCCCTGGTAATATCCTACATTGCTTTGGGGGTCTCTGGTGACACCACTGACCAAGAACTCAAGGAAAGGTGACCTACACCTGGCAATTGTTGTTTTTTATTTTTTTGGTAAACTATGGTTTCTAGAAAGAACATTAGCACCATTTAGGGTGAGTCTTTTATATTAATAATGCAAATAAACTAATAATACACTCTTTGTATTAATATATACACCTGAATATTACTAAATAGCAAGTTTCTATATTTATTTCTACTTCCTTATTTCTATTTATTCATTTTCCATTTTCTCTTCCCACATTTTCCATTCTTTCTCCAAACTTAATCTCTATTTTCTCTTCCATATCATCTATACACTGCTTTTGTCCCTCCCTTAAGATCTTCCTTCTTTCCAGTTTCTTAAATTTTACAGACACACCAAATTAAACATACACATCTAAAGATGTGATTCCTTGGATCTCCATTAGTGAGTCCAAGTGATGCTGGTCTTTCTTCTTTGGATTTAGTTCAGTTAGTATAATGCTTTTCTCTTCTCTTTATCTGAACAATTCAATTTTCTTCATAGCTGAATAAAATTCAATTGTGTATAGGGACAAAGGTTTCCTCCTTTTCATTATTCACTCATCAGCTGATGACAGCTAGGTTGTTTTCATGTATTTAAGTAGCATATTCTTTTAAAAAAATTCTTAAATTTTAAAAACATTTGTGTAGTGTGCCTCTGTGAGTATATTTGCAACATCTGGTTTTAGCTGCCAGTGGTCGCTGGGCTAGCAGAGGGAATCAGATTGTGTGGAATGGAGTGCTAAGCTTTTGTGAGCCTCTGGGTGCTGGAAACTGAACCAGGGTCAACAGCAAGAGTAGTGAGTAACCTGTTAGATCAACTCTCTAGCCTCTAACTGCAGAAAACATTTTGCCACAATATTATTTTTCTCTTTTAAAATATCTTATTCCATTGGTTCACGCTATACATTTACTTTTATATAATTCCTCAGAAAGCAGTGTATATACAACATAATTTTTTATTTAATTATACATTCTGGTAATTAAATACTAGCATTCATCTTCCCATTTCTGTCTAGGAATGCAAGAAGGATCCTGGGGATATAGGACACATGATTTTCTTAATTAGAAAGAGCTTTTCAAAAAGTCATTTAATTCAAAGCAAAATTAACCCCACAACCCTCTTCAAAGCACCCCAGAGCTCTGTAGCCTTCATTTGAACAGTTTGTCTATCTCTGCAAGCCTTAATATTTTGAGAACATTTTATATTCAGTTTGTGTATCTACAACAGTTTGTAGCACATACTAGGCATAGAATAAATTTGTGCTGAATGGATATGTGAATGCTCAGGTGAATAGCAACTTCACCTGTGGTCCACATATAATTCTCAGCATTATTCTTTTGGTATTGTTATTTTGCTTGAGGATGACTTAAGTGTATATTTCTTGACTGGAAAAACTGGCTGAATCCTCATGTCTTCTAATATTCTAGCAGCTCTAACAGAGACCACTTTCATTAGAAGGGCAAAGAATCAGGCTTGTTCTTACTTTCATATGAGCAGAGCGAGGAAATCCTCATTTTGATGGTGTGGCTCTTTACATCCACCAGTACAGTATTAAGATTAGGATTTGCTCAGATACCATTTACTCTAATGCTGATGAAGAGGTCTCCTAATGAGCACTCATTTTTATTGCTCTTTTTATGTTTATGTAGGATCACGGGCATATTTTATTAGTTGATGGTTAAACATGGCTCTCTTCTGTATCTCATGCATATTTTACCTTATTGATCTAAGATTTTTATTCTTAACCATATATTTCCTTCTATTTTTCTTGTCAAAGGAAGTATTGTTATAAAGGTTGTTCTCAGAATGATGATGATTTAATGATAATGCAGACTGCTGACTTTAATGGACCTGAACTCTGTGATTGGTCTATAGTCTTCTCCAGCTGAATTATGCAGAGGTTTCCATTGGAGTGCTAGATCTACACAGGCATCTCGCCTCTGTGAAACCTTGCTGACAAGCTAAGCTTTCAATTTCTGCTCGCAGCTCTGTGTAGGGAAATTAACCATTGGTCAACTTTATTTGAGAATTTTCCTGTAAGATAGACGTTTCAGAGATGCTTTATGTTTTGCAGAGAAAAATTATCTTTGGTTTACCCGTTTTCAGGTGTTTCATCACCTACTCCTTTGAGGAAGAGAACTGTATATTTCAGGATGTCCTTGAACTCACTATGCAGTTGAGGATGACCTTGATTGTTAATTCACCTGCTTTTATCTCCTAAATGCTGGATTTAAAAGTCAGCTACAACACCATGAGTCAATACTACAAAACTCTTAGGTATTATTTTCCCTTTATTCCAGTGTTTTTTCTTTGTTCTCTGATAATTTCATATATATGTAATATTTACTTGTTGTTTCCTCCCTCCAACCCCATTGCCTCCCTCTCACACCCAATAATTTTTCTCCTCCCTACCAGCCTCAATCTCAGTTTTATGACTTTTGATTTGGTCATGTGACCCATGTATAGGGCCATTTTTGTGTCCTTTATGTTGGTACTACTACTGTTGCCTGATGGGGTTACAAATGGCTAGCCAATCTTTGTCAATGACTCCACTTCTTCCTGAAGTGCTCATAGGAATTCACTTAGTAGCAAATGATAGACCCTCCCTGAGTGCCTCTTCCATCTTTGTCTAGCTGTGAATGGGTCCTTTCTTGTGCAGACTTATGATACTCATGCATAGTTGGTTAAAATTCTGATAGCCTTGGCTGTATATTGACAATATGGCATTTCATAGCCTTTCTCTTTATCTTCTGCTTTTTAGGATTTTTCTTCCAAATCTTCTCAGAGTATTGTTCTCTGAAAATTGATGGAGACAGTGTGCATATTTTGTTTAGGACCTAGCACTCAACCTTATTAAGTAGTGATTTCTAAATAAGATTTCATAGCCATATGTTAACTGAATCTCAATAATAGAATAAATTTTTAACATTTAGCAAACATCTGTTACATTTTTATTGTTTCTAATAGAAATAAATTTGTATAAATTCAAACTTGGAACATTTTTCTAAATCAAATAATTTATTTTTCAAAATTTAAGCTTTAAAATATATAGTAATTATTTCAAGTTGAGCTAATATGTTCTGCCTACAACATATCTTTGAGGATAACAGGTATTTATTTCAATAAATTAAAAAACTTAGAAAATTTTATGTGTAGAAGTGATATGGGATTCCCCTAATTATGCCATGAATACCTTTGTTTAATAAAAGGTCTGCTTTGGGCCAGTGGCTTAACAGAATATAGCTAGGATGGAAAAGAATAGGCTGAGTCAGAGAGATGGCATATAGCCACTGCACAAGACAGATGCTGGACACCAGACAGATCCTTACTGGTGGGCCACAACCACATGACAATACAGAGATTAATAGAAATTGGTTAATTTAAGATATAAGAGCTAGCCAATAAGAAGCATGAAGTAATAGGCCAAGCAGTGTTATAATGATACCATTTCTGTGTGATTATTTTGGGTCTGGGTGGCTGGGAACAAACAAGCAGCCTCCCTCAACAGAATGGCACACAATGTAGGGCTGACTGCATCCACATAAAATCTGAGAGAGCTTAAAAAGGAATTATAAACACACATACACACAAACAAAAAAACAAACAAACAGAAATAAACAAAATCAACAGAGTTTAGCATACCTTCTTGGTATTCTTCAAACCTTTCAAAGACTTACAGAATATGACATTTAAAATATTTAAGAAATTAGGTCTTTTTATGACAGTGAAATACATCTGCTCCTGGCAACCCCAATCTATTTCAAGAAGGCGATAGGTATCACAGAAACTATTTATGGAGTTCATTAACCATTTGGGTAAGAAACTCTCTTGTATGGACTCTTGATGTTTTTCTGTATAACCTGGACATTTAGGACCCACAGAAAAGTGACTGCTGAACTTTCCTAAAGGTGAGACAGTCCATGAAAGAGTCTGCCAGACATTATTCAAGATACAGAAGAAAGTGCCTGACCAACTGTCAATAGAGGTGAAAAAGGTTTTAAAATTTACTGCTTCATGGAAATGGCTATTAGATACTATGAGCCTGAGGGCTGAAGATTGGATGCCCATACATTACAGAACTTTGGTGACTGTCTAGACAGAGAGATGTCTATGTCAATTTTAGAGGTTTTGGAAGATTCTCACAATGCACTTTCTTTTTACGTAGGTAATAGTATATCTTTCTGGGGTCTTTGATGGAGTTCAAGAAAAGATAGCTATAATTATATCTTTCCTTAGTTATAATAAAAATAAAGTAGATATAAATATTTTAGCTGCAATTCTTGCTTGATACCTGTTTTGCTATATGTAATTTTACCATGTTAAAATTAAAACCTTCCTTTTTATTTAGACAGAAAAGGGGTGGTGATGTGGGATTCCCCTCAGTATGCTGTGAATATCATTGGTTAATAAGATGCTGCTTTGGGCCAGTGACTCAACAGAATATAGCCAGGCTGGAAAAGATACATAGAGAGAGTAGGCAGAGTCACAGAGAAGCAATTTAACTGCCTCAGGGGACAGACACTGGCCACCAGACAGAAACTTCCAGGTAGTCTACAACCACATGGTAATACACAGATTAATAAAAATGGGTTAATTTGAATTGTAAGAGCTAGCCAATAAGAAATATGAGCTGTTTTAAGCAAGCAGTGTTTTAATAATATAGTTTCTGTGTCATTATTTTGTGCCTGGGTGGCTGGGAACCAGCAAGCAGCCTCTGCCAACAGAGAAGTGTGAAGACACAGATTGAACTTAGAAAGTGAATGCTTTGAACATTATGTTAAGAGAAAGACTGCCAATTAGGTCTTTTCTTACTATAGGCTTGAAAACGTTGCATGTTAACAATAGTGATACCTAATTCAATAGCTGTATGTATTCTACAATATTTTACAGTTTTAATTTTTTATGTTCATGTATTGTATGTAAATCATTTTGCTGCCCTTCTCCTAACTCCTGTCCTTCCATGTTCCTACCTCACTCCCTTTTCAAATTTATTTTCACTTTTTCTTTAATTATTGTTATATACAAAGACACAGACACATACACAAACAAATAAATACATAAAAATAAATTACTGAATATATTTAGTATTTCTTAACTGCATATGTTTTTTACTTGTGACCAGTTGCTATCAGATAACCACCCAGAGAACTTATCCCTAGAGAACATTGACTTTCCCTCTCTTAGCAGTCATCATGGACTTAGGTTCTTTATCAATGGATAGGACCTCATGAGATTTCTCCAACCCTATCGACATAGCAACTGGTACATCATTGCGCCAGGCTTGTTTAGGCAGCCATATTTTTGAGGATTCATGGGTACGGATTTTCTGTCACAAACAGAATAAATAGTTTTTCGGTTTGTCCTCTGGCCCTTACAATATTTCTACCACCTTTTCTTTGATGTTCCCTGAGCCTTAAGGGTAGATGTTGTGGTACAGATACATGAGTTAGGACTTGGTACCCCATGGTCAGTTGCTCTCTGCATTTTGGCCAGTTGTGGCCTTCAATATTTTGAGTGCATGAGTAAAATATTGAATACTTTTTCTTTTATTCAGAGTTTGAGAGGAGGAAAGGAAAAAAGAAATTATGCAATTGTATTATAATCTCAAAAACTAAAATAATACAATTTTTAGAATCATAAAATATTTAATTATAGATGGCATATAATTAACACTGCAAAGTACTTGTTTTACACTGAGTTATTAAAGTATATGGATATTTCTAGATCTATAATATTTTGTTCAGAGAATATTTTTCCTTTCACCAAATAGAACTTTTCAACATACGTTGACTTTTCTCTTTATTGCTGTATATATCATGTTTAATAATCTGTATATCACATTGTATATTCAGTCTCTTTACTCACAAATGTGAGCTAGAATTTTTCTTGTCAATTTATACATGGATCTATGATCCAGATACAAATATTATATTCCAGATTATGATTGTAATACACATATCAAAATGTAATAAACACTAATAGTTTTGACATCTTATACTCATGTTTAAACATTTTTAAAGTTTTATATATTTATGTGTGTGTGTCACACTGTTGTGTCTTTCTCTTTGTGTGTCTAAATGTGTATATGCTGTCTCTATGTGTGTGAAACATAACTTCAGCAGAGGTCAGAAAGAAACTTGAGGGCATTGATCTACTTCTACCACATGGCCCTCAGGACTGAACGCAAGTCATTAGTTTTGGCAACAGGCAACTTTATCCCTTGGGTCAATCTCACATAGTTATGAAATTTCCATAATGAAACAACAAAGATTTTTAATTTCTTGAGACACACATTCATCACAAGTTTTATGTTGAATGGATTCAGATTGATTGGTCAGCTCACAATCCTTGTTCAGACTTAGGGCAGACAATGTGTTAATAAGTGGTATTAGATGTCCTGCTATTAGAAATTCAAGTATGCCTTGTTCCTAAATAGTAACTATTAAGACAGGAAAAAAATGTAATGTCATCAGGTAAATTTAACAGTTCTTTGAGATATTTTCTCTCAACCATCATTCCCTTTGTTACTGAATTTTGTTGCCCTAAATGCACAGCAATGCAAATACCACAAATTTAAAGACATGCCTCTAAACTCTGTGGTATTTAAGTTCAGTTGCTGCCATGTTGTGTTTGAAGTACAGAACTTATGTTGAAGTATACTACAAGATTTCTGAAATACTGAGCACCCCAAGGTGGTGCTATTGATACTTCAAGGTAACTGACTTTATATTGTTTCATGCATCATTTCAACATATTTTTCTATACATTTTTGATAACATAAATAATATAGATACTGAAATAGCATAACTAAGCGAATTCTACCATGAATATATCAATCAGTAGTAGCAACACCGTAATTAATCCTGTAAACACACGCTTCTTTCTGTTTTACTGAACAGTGTCATAGAGATGACTTATAAGGTGAACGTATAATGTATAGTGGTGTAAACTAATGACAACCTTTCTTGTTAAAGCTTTTGGGTTATAGAAATTTTAATGAAAACATTGGTTTTGGAACAAACTACTTTATTTGCATGTGTTCACATTTAAAATTGAAATAATTAAAGTAGTTCAAATAGAAATTTATCCACTGCACAATTTTTTTAACCAGAAATTGCCCTACTTTGCTCTTATCATTTTGACATGTCACCAAGGGCTGGAGGACACCATGAGGATCTTCTTTACAAATATCTTCATAGGAAATGTCATAGAATTTCTTATTTTGCTGGGGGAGATAGAGATACTGAAGTTACAGCTTTGGTCAAGTTGGCAAAGTTTACTTAGGAGTTTTCTTATTTGTTAAATTAGACAATAATTTCATACATCTTTTAAGTGTGATGTATATGATTATTTTCCTATATGTAATAACCTTAATCATATTAATCTACATATTCTTATAATATCTATATAATTACAGAATAGACTGGTTTCTAAAGTCCTTTTAGAAATTAGTCAAAATTCATAAACAAAAATTCTTTTTATAATCCAAAGCTTTTGACAATAATTTCCATTTTATAGTCTTAAAAGTATTTCTCTTTCATTATTTAAAGTTCTTCATTGTTTGTAGAATTATTGGATGAAGCATTACTAATGAAACTTCAAAGAGAGAAACTGGGGTACAATCTAAAGATCTGAAAAGCAAAGCAGCCAGCCACTGACTCAACCTCAGTCCAAAATTCTGATCCTGTCTCCTGGAATCTCAGAGTGAGACTGTGTCTGAGAGATGTCTCCCCCAATTTTATAGTCCTCTCTAGTTCTGGGATTAAATGTGTGCACCATCAGGATTGAAGGCATACACCACCCAGTGCTGATGGCAATTAGTGAGGCTACTGGGAATAAAGGCGTGTTACTACTGCCTGATAGTAAGGCTGACCATTGAGGCTGTTTTACCCTCTGATCTTCAGGCAACCTTTATTTATTAAAATACAAATGAAATGCCACTTCAATTAGAGGAAAATTTGGCTTTATCCCTTTCAATTTGTTCCTCTCTGGTTTCAGATTCCTAACCCATTCACTTGAGGTGATAGTTTATGGATTACAAGACAGTTCTTCATGTTCGTCATTCATATATTGTCCTTAATTTCTCCTCTTTCCCAATACATTTCTGAGATAATCTCTCTCAAGATTTTGTTCCCTCCATTAATGTAGAAATTGTTACTTCTTATTCAATGCATTCTAGGTAGTCCTGACACAATAGGCATTCTGTTGGCCTTGAACAGGCTCAGAGTCAGTAATCCTTTATTTCATATTCCCAAAGTGGACTTCTAGTGATCCTGGACCTTTATTGATTCAGGATATCAATCAATAAAGATTTGAATCTAGAATCATTTACCCCTTATCTTAAAAATTAAACATTTTCCTCTAGCCATAACCATATTAGATGACTAATGATGTATTAGCAGTTATAATATACTAGAGCTTAACCACCATCCATCCCCTAAAATCAATAGCTTTGAAACCACAGAAAGGGAATACAGGAGAGCATAGAATGAGTTGTATTTCTGTTCTGGAGAGAAGTGTCATTTGAATCTGCTTGCTAAATCATCAGTTGATAATTGTAAAAACATTGTTCTGGAAACCTTAAATCTTATACCATAGAGCAATAGATTTTTTCATTGTCCTATGAGAGTCAGTCTAAATGGCACTGTCAGTCACCTACAAGAAAAAATGTCTCCAAAGAAAACTATCCTACAGATTTTAGCAAGAGTAAATATAAATTAGTACAATGGTCTCATTGGTCATTGTATATTCTTATTCATTGAGGGTGGGTCTTCTACACTCTGAAATGGCCTCTGCAGATCTACTGTGTCCCCAGTGCTTACTCTGAATTGTTCTGATAGAGAAGACAAGGGACAGAGATCCAAGGAGACACTAGAGTCCAAGGAGACACTGATATAATCCGTAATAGTTCTGTTCTCTGGAGGTTGTAGTCTGTGCTCTATTGATGGACAAGCATAAACACCAACCCAGCTACAAAACCTTCCATGTAGAGTGGTATCCTGTCTACAAGATGCACTAGGGCAATGGTGGCACAAATATTTAACCAATATCTTATTTGACTTAAGGCTCATTTCAGAAGTTAGACCCAACCCAGATGGTCTTGCTAACCATCACAGGAGAAGATTCCTCCTGCAGCAGATGGGATCAAAGACAGAGACCCACTAGCAGACATTCTGAGAGACCTTGAAGCAATCAACTCTAAATATCTTGACTCCCTTCGGAAGAGGAGGCAGAAAGAGGGGAGAAGAAAGAGGAGATGGAGAACACCAAGAAACAATGTCCTCTAAATCAGAAAGAATGTTACCTATACATCCTCACAAGACTGAGGCAGCATGCCAAGAGTTTTCATGGAACTGCTGTATCATCAGATAGGGTCCTAGACCTGAAAGGAGAAGTGGACACATGGCCCCATCTCTAACCCAGAAGAAATTTCCAATCACAAACTGACTTGCAAAAGAATTTTCCTTTTTAACGTGGGGGTGTCAATGGGGAAATTACTCTTTTTTTCTAGTAAGTTAATTATATTAGATATTTTGTCACAGCCTTGAAAAGTAACACAAGATATATAATTAATTAATAATTTAGGTAAATAACGGCAGCAACAGCAGAAAAAGTAATATTTCTTTTTTGGGAAACTACTCTTAAGAGTTGGTTGCATGCCAAGCAGTAAATAGGTAGCAGAAAATGAACTCAACTTTATCTTGGGAAGTTCCTTGTCTCATAATGTCATGTCAAGTCTTATACTTTTAAATCTTTTTAAAATTACTTTTATTATTTTATTTTTGTTTATTCTCCCCTCTCTCTCTTCCTCTGTGACTCTTTCTTTTATTCTCTCTATATAATGAACCTTTTGTGTATATGACTTTCAGTTTCGTGTTTTCATGGAACTTCTGGGTTGCAAACAAATGGGTCTCCACATCTTTATCTGTTCCTTGTGTCTTGTGCTCTTTTCCTTCTGTTTGTTAGCTTTGATCTATTCCAATGCATTAGTTTTCAATTGATATTATTACATTTTATATTATATTATTATATTATATCATTATNNAGAAGCCTGTTTTCTAATGAGAGAAATAAAGAGCATGGATCCAGATGAGAAGGGAAGCAGGGAAATCTGGGAGGGGTAGAAAGAGGGAAACCATAATTAGAATATATAACATGAGAAAACTCTATTTTTAATTCAAGTAAAGGAAAACAAACAACAAAAAAATAAAACTTTGCTACAGACCTACATATCTACAGACCTACAGACCCAAATATCTCTGCATTCTACTTATTTGCTTGTCAGAGTTGAGCACAGTATTGTATAGGTCACCATGCCCACTGTGTGGATGATCATTCCATGCCCTGGGGAAGCACACACTCCTGTATTCTTTTCTGTGTCTTCATCTTGAGGAACGCGTTCTTTGAGAACATGTGTGTTCTGCCCCGAGCCTTCCTCCTGGATGTGAGGAAAGGAGGCCTAAATTGATGCATATTGTTTTTATGTATGCACTCTCAAAGAATTTGTGTCACCACACAAGCTGTCAGTGACTTGCTAATTATTATTTTTTTCTGATTTTTCCTCACTTTGAGATCCTGGTATCATTTACCAATTTTCATTGAAGAAATCTATCCTGGCTTAAGTCTTGGGTTATTAACTTTCCTATGTACGTAAGTAATTCTGTAATGGCTTAAGAAGCTGTGATTTGGTGGATTGCTGGAGAGACTTTCCCACTATCCATTCTTTGCCCCTCTAAGTCATGTAATGACTAATTGATTTACCAACTTAACGAATTTATTGCTTAAACTCTAATTGGAGCCATAATTTGCTTTCAGACTTGATTCTTTATAAATTATATTTTTGATCTCAAATTATATCAAACCAGATCATTCTTCAATAAGGACAATGAAGTGGAAGAAGTTTATTGAATTATGTGTCTGAAATGTTTAAACACTTTTTTTTAGTTAACATTTAGTTAGCATTAAATCTAAGCATAAATACTGTGGAATGATGACACTAGGGCCCTAATCTATGCTGGTTACATTTCTAAAGATATTATAATGCAGTAACAAAGGTTGTATTTTTATTACTTTCTTCAGTAAAACTGCTAGACCTAATAGTTTTTAAATGACCTGCCTCCCAGTATAATTATGTGGTCATAAACAGAATGGTTTTGAAAACCGGAACTCGCATCATGCAATTCTCTACAAACATGAACTGTTCTTCATGGAAATTGAACCAATAAAATTTATATATACATATATATCCTATAACTATGTATATAAACACATATGAATTACATATATTTTATTCATGCATATGAAGAACATATATTATCTATATATACTTATATGTGTGTATGTAGGAACATATAATACATACTCTGTATATATAATTATGATCGAGGTTTAGTCTAGACATGCCATCTGAATAAATATCCGCATACTAGAGATGAAGAAAAACCTCAGCTTCGCAGTTTTGGAAGATGGAATCCTCACAATAAAGGGACCCATGATATATTCCTCCAGGACAGAATACTTGGAAGCTTCTTAGTTAATCATGAATTTCCACTGAAAGGCTAAAAAAATTTTAATGTCATGTCCACAGATGATGGCAGTAACAGTAGAAATACTTGCTCCAGAGGAGTGGAGCTTACATGCCCTGGTTACTTTTCTCTGTAACTATGTTTATTTTGTTTAGGGATTCTAGCTGATCACAGAGTGCTACTCCAGTCAAGGTAGATCTTACACCCACTCTAAAATGTCAATCTTCTTTGAAAACATCCTCAGAAATTCGCCTGTAAGTGTGCTTTACTAAACCTTAAGGGTCTATCAACCCAGTCAAGCTGTCTGTCAAGATTATCCATCACTCAGAGCTAGGGAGAGATGACTCAGTTGTTAAGAATTTGTTCTTCCAGAGGCCCCGAGCATTTACATTCAGTGGTCCATAAACATCTACAACTCTTGTTTCAGGGATTCCCACAATCTCTTCTGGCCTCCCACAAACATGTGATATTCACACACACACATACACACACACACCAATAAAACTACTTCATATTTCAATAAAGAATGATAGCCTGCAAGTATTCATTTGCACCAACCAATGTTAACTGTTCAGTAAGCTAAGAGACAAAGAACACACTTTGTGGTTTTGCGTGATTCTTCTTTGTAAATGGTACATCAATCCACTAAATGACTTATAAAGCATAATGCAAGTTCCAATAGTTTTTATGATTTGGAGAAAAAAGAATAAGAAAGAGAGTAAGGCTTCCGCAAAGACTGTAGAATTACATTAGGAGAGAAACCACCTGGCAATGATGGAGATTTACGGATCTACTACTTATTCCAAACATTTGACTCCAATTAAATATAATCATTGCATAGGTGCCACTAACACATGGCATAGAATGAGATTTTTTTCAAAAGCCAGTAATCGGTTGGTCTTGAGCTTCAAGCTCTAAGTACGTGCAATAATCTACATGAGTCTTATTCCTTGTAGACAACCAACCACAAAAGTATTCATAGCTCAAACGCCCTCTTCTTAATTCAGAGGGTCTATGCCAGGCCCTTTGCTTATCTATGCCTGCTTCCTGATGTTTAACCCAGAAGTTTCAGGAGGAAACGGATTTGTGTTTTGTCTTATCTCAGAATTGCTCAGACAGTAAGTTCCCATTGAACAATGTTTCCTGGGTAAGGCGATTTGAAACACGGAGGCCGTGCAATCATTAATTAGCTTAATCCTCCAATGTTAGCCAACCATGTAAAAGGATGACTTCCAGAATAAATCACCATGGTAGATTTAAAGATTTGAGAACTGTGCATTTCTCCTTT
>LOEQ01013585.1:0-31438 GCA_001685075.1 Bramus lutescens | reverse complement strand
GACTTCAACGGAATATTTTTCATTGTTTGCCACTGGTGTCCTTTCTGGGGTTGTTCTACCATGAAAAAAAAAATCAGATGATGAGACACCATTCACTATCATTTCTTACCACACTGTTCCTCTGTTGATACTCAAAACACACAGACAAGGAGGATCGGAAAATAATTACTCAATGTGCCTCACAACCTGGCTCCTCAGTATGTTTATCTGTTTGATTCTGTTCCTGTTGAGGTGATAAAATAGCTGACAAGTAGAGTGTTTAGTCTTCTATTTTGTGGTTACAGTCTATCAAGCTGGAAAATAACAGTCCTGAGAGACGATACCCAGAGGAAGTCAGGAAGCAGAGAATGGTGAAAAACTTGCAGTCATCTCTCTCTTTGTCCCTTTTATTCAGATTAGGATGCAATGCAGGGAATGGATGGTGTGGGGGGTCTTTCCATTTTATTGAAGCTAGTAAAGATAGCGTCCCACAGGTTTGCCCAGGAACCTGTTTCCCAAGGGATACTAGCCCCAAACATGTTGACAGTTGAGATCATCATCCTAAAAATCTCCCTATTTCACACTTGTTTTGCATAAATAGGTGACCTTACTTGAAGTGCTCTCTATAGGATTGAAATATTAGTGCCCTTACATTCTCAAATAGATACATTTTTACATCTATGCATCCTGATCTTCATCCAGTTCTGTGAATAACATTAAATTTCACATGAATCAATTCCCTCTAGGCAATATGATGATTTGTTTCTCTCTCAGCACCTAGCAAAAAGTCATATCTTAACAAATCAAAGATTACCTATTGAAATAATTGAATCATCTGGTCAATTTCTTGTACAGAAGATTCTATAAGAACCAGAAGAGGTGGCTCAGATGAAAAATTGTTTTTCTCACAACGATGAGGACCTCAGTTCCAACGTTTACCACCTATCTCAATGTTTCTATTGCTATAAGATACCATGACCGAGTCAACTTGTAAAATAAACCTTTTATTTGGGGTTAAGGTTTAAGATGGTTAGATTCAATGGCTGTCATTGCAGGGAGAATAGCAGCATGCATGGATGCATGCATAGCCCAAGAGCTGTAGGTGAGAGCTCACATCTGATTAACAAGCACAATGCAAGAAAGAGCGAGCATGCTGGGGATGACGTGGGCTTTTGAAACCTCCAGGCCCATTCCAGTGACTCCTCCTGCTATAAGGCAACGCCTCCTAATCTTTCCCAGTCAGATTAACCAACAGGAGAGAAAGCATTGAAATACAGGAACCTATGGAGCCATTCTCATTCAAACCACCTCACCACCACACAAAAAAGCAAGGTGCAAGAGCAGGAATCTGTAACCCCAACAATGCGGAGGTGAGCAGGGGTAGATTACTAGAGCTCCCAAGCTAGCTAGACTAACTCGATTTGTAAAATCCAGTGAGAGATCCTATCTCAACATGAAAAAATAAAAATAATTGGAAAAATGAAGACCTGATAAGGATGCACACGTGCACACATCCATGTACACAACATAAACACAGACATATCCAGAGAGAGAGAGAAGTCATGTTAAAATGTGATCTTACTATTCTGTTGAATATTTTTATCCATTTTAAATTTAATTGTGCACTCATTTTATGATTCTGGCTTTTAAGAAAGGCCTCCAACATAGAGCCCACCCTAAGTGAAATTCCACTGCAATTTGCCTTGCAGAGGAATGTGGTGCCCATGGTTTTGTTTTCTTTACTATTTCAATCAAAATTAGATATTCTTTCTTTGTAATTTTATTGCATGACAACTCTAGAAAAACAAAGCAAAAATGTACTAGCTGAATTATATGCATTTGTTCCTTCTTTGAGCCCTAGGTTCTCAATGAAATTCCCAAGAGACAACTGCATAGCCCTTGCTTTTATTGCCCTCATAAATGTACACATGAACCAGTATGCTATGGGTGCATCCAAGAAGTAAGTCTCTTTACAGAGCTCTTTCAAGCAATGCAAAAGAGAGCAGGCAGTTGGGCAGTTGCATGCCAGCTGATTTTCCGCATCTGGTAAACTCGAGAAGGCATTTTCCTGTCCTCCGTCACTGTTGTTCCTCCAGTGTGATTGAAATGTAAGTGGCACTCCTCCCTTCAGGGCTCATACTGCTTTTAAAATCTGATTACAACTTGCACAAACATTTCAAATATCCTACAAGATAGAAAAATGTACCAACTTTCCCCATTTTATTTAAGAGCACCAGACAGGCTTGAATGTAAGAAATGAAAAAAGAACATGGTCATGGTGTTCAGACTCTCTCTCCTCTTAAAATGTGATTTTTATCAAATAATATAAAGGTATGTGTAGCTTCAGTATTCATCTCATTACTTTGGAACTGCTCAAACACATGACCAGATGTAAGAACAGATGAATTCAAGGGGAAAGAGTTTTCTGGAGACAGCAGAAAAATTGGAGTTATTAACCCACTATGGTTGTGACAACAGCCTGATCTGTCTCAGTTCAAGTCAGACCAAATCCCAGTCTAAAGGGAGGAAAGACCACACCATCCTCAACTGAGGTACTGTTGGCATTTGACAGCTTCTGGAAAAGAAAGTCAGCTTTCTTCATGAGTGTAACTTCTGGTAAATTAACCATAATCTAGGGCACAACCAACTATGAAAATATTTGAGCGAGACAAGCTGTAGTAGATGGAGAGAGATAGGTAGAGAGAGAAGGATGAAGGGAGAGGAGGGGCAATGGGGAGGAGGAGGACAGAAAGAAGGATCGAATGTTTGCAGTTGTGTGTGTAGGGAGGTGGAGGTGGATCCGAGGAGAACTGAGTGAAGGGAAAACAACTCAATCACAATACATGGTATGAGTTCCACAAACTTTGTTATCTAGTTAAACAAAACTTCATGGGATGCTGTATCAAATCAATGAAATAAGTGTGAATTTCAAGTTGCTGTTCTTCTGTGAGTACTGAAGTGACCCAGAGATTAATTAATAAGCGTAAGGTAGGTGGCAAATACAGAGCCACGTAAAAAAGCTCAAAACTCAAACGTATGAAGAAACTCCTCCCTACCAAGGGTCAGTTTAGAGGACTTCCTGGAAAGTCGTAGCCATGGCAAACTGAAGGGGAACTTGAAGTTCTTTCAGTGACCAAGAAACCTTCAATTGTCTTATTACTCACATAAAATACATGGTGCCAAAACTTTTCTCCCCAGTCATCACCTAAACATGTTTCAAAGCCTTGAGTAAGCAAATTTGAAAACAGAAAACCTTTATTAGACTGTCCTTGGAGTTTCCAGGACTTAAATAAAACAGGAGATATTCAAGGCTCTTATAATACGTTAATTAACTGACCACAGCTCATTCAGTCATAAATGATTTGCTGAGTACAAATTTTGCATCAGTTGCTGTTTACTAAGCTATGATGAAGTTCCAAGAGGAAGGGTGGGTTGTCAATGTGGTGAGAGTGATTTCTTCCATAAGATAAAATGAAAGACGCAAAATCACACAGAGAACAGTATGTGAGGAGAAGCCAAGGGTTGAGGATGATAGAGGGCATTGAAGCTCCTATAAAACAAAGAGTGCTGTAAGCCTCAGCAGAAACACATGGGGCACATTCCCTGAAACAGACTCACAGAGGGCAGGGATCTAACACCTTGATTTGGTTTTTTTTTTTCTAAACAACGTGACAGTACAGGCTTCCGTGGCTTTCAGCCACCCAGTTCATCCTATAATTTTGTTATGTATGACTTCGCTACGGCTGTCCAAAGGAATCAATAGTCAGAGAGCCTTGAAGTTGTATATTAGAACCCTTTCGATTCTTAGCAATTATCGAAGCCCTGTAAAGAGTGTTTGTTTTAACAGACTAGACTTATATATTATTTAAGGGATTAAATCAGATAAAAGTTTTAAAACACTAATTCCTTTAAAGTAATAGCCTATACATTACATCTTAATATGAATGACATTTCAACATAAGTGTATTTTTCCAAACAATAAGAATCAAGTTAGAAGAGTGGTATTGTCTTACTTTTTTTCTTTTTTTTTTCTTTTTCAAATCTCCTTAATGTCTGCCTTAATAGAAGCCATACGGGGCCTCTATCGACTCCTGCTTTCAATCTGCTTCAATATGTTGTTCTGGGTGAAGTATATTAAGGAAATATGGGCTCACACAGATACAAAGTGGGAAGAGAGGAATATTTATTTAATAGCCATTTCAGATAATTGTGAACATTCTTCTTTGATGCTATATCCAAGCTCATTAAGTGGGACTGTCTTAAGGTTAATTGCAATGTAAAATCTGAACATTTACAATAAACTTTGTTCTACTTTATTAAACAATTGTTCTGTTTAATCCATTGGCCTATAAACCCAGTTTGCATTTCAAATGGACCCTCTCTGCAGCATCGTGCATTCATTGTTTGGAAAGCAATGTTTCACTTAGTTGCAGTAACATTCCAAATATTGACTCATTTCTGTGTTTTGTAATCTTATTTATTAGTATCAATTATCTGGGGAAGAAATTTTTATAGTTTGAAAAGTGTTAGATACTTTGCATTTGAGTAGAATCTTTGAAATTTAATTTTTTAATTTCAATTTTATTTTATTTTACCTTTTGTTTCCATAGTTTTATAATTGACAGTCATTTCCTTCAGTGGGCATTCTTGAAGACACAGTCTCATCTCATGTAACTTGAAATTTTCTTCCTGGCAGTGGTAGTGCATGGCTTTAATCCCCGCACTCAGGAGGCAGAAGCAGGTGGAATTTTATGAGTTTGAGGCCAGCCTGGTCTATAGAGGACAGCCAGGGCTGTGACACAGAGAAACCCTGTCTCAAAAAAAAAAAAAAGAAGGAAGGAAGGAAGAAAGAAAGAAAAGAAAAGAAAAAAGAGAAAACAAAAGAAATTTTCTGACACACATTGGAGGTGAATGACCAGAGTGTGTGTGTCATGTCCATCATCCAGCAAACATGGAGCTCCAGGTAGAAAGGTGCATATCAAACAGCAGCAACTCAAGCATGGATGTCATCCAAGACAGCCACTGTTGCTTGGGATGGAACACAAGTTCCTTTTGTGTATCTTCTACCCTGTTACAGAGAATAATGTTTGAACATGTATTCAAGTATCATGTGTAATAATGCTAATTTTTTCATTGCTTCTGAGATGACAGGAAACGAAAGTAGAGAAAACAATTTAGGGAGAGGCAGCCATGGCTTGCAATGCTGTTTTCTTATTTGGGAGATAACCAACATTGGGGGAAAACTCCTTCCAAGCTACCGGATTGTTGTGTGAGTTTTGAAATTTCACAAAGCACGTTTTATAGAATTACTGAAAAGAAAAGTCAACCTCGTGTTGCTTAACTCCTCAGGCATGAATCTGCTGTTTCTATGCCTAAAGCTACTGACTTCATGAGGGCGTTCAGCCAAGGGTTAGAGAGGGTTGACATGTATCTTCACGTGACACATGTGTATCATACATCTGTCTTAGTCTTTGGTTCACAGTGGGGTACTGGTGTAGAAATGGAGGCCGCTAAGGTGTATTTACTGAGGGATATAAATGAGCTGGAGAGAAAAGGAGGGTCTTTAATAATGCTCAACTGTGAACGATGTTTGTGGAAAAAATGACAAAGTTCTTAGGAAAGCATCTCACAAAAATTATAGATGGAGAGGGGAGGGTCAGACGAAGAGCAAGTACTCTCAATCTAGCAGAAGGACAGAAGTCAGCAAAGAGGCAGTTCCAGGTAAGTATTTACAGACATGGGATAGAACACAATTGTTTGTAGTGTTTCTTTCCATACAGGTCAGGACTGAGGCCTCTGAACATCTTGCAAACTAACATCTCTCTAATGGAACCAACAGTCCCAAGGCCCACTTTCAGAATGTTTGCCCACAGAAGCAAGAGGCTACCGGGTGTAGGATGTGTCTCAGAGTGTTGTGGTCAAGCAACAGCTATGCAGGGAATTATCTCAGTGCAGGACTGAGACACTGACAGAGTTATGACTATGTCACCTTGTGAGAAGTTTGGAACTTAAAGAAACATATTGACACACAGCCAACAAAACCAGTTAAGTATGGTTTCCTCTGGTGGAAAAAAGCTGTACGATAATGCTGATATAGCTTTGGTTCATCTTTTTTGCCATGTGAAAATAGTTGCCTTTCAGTGATTTGGTGAAGGGAACAAGAGGGTCAATTGGCCTGAATATTCGCTAACTAAGGGAGTGTATGGACATGATGTCACATTCAGAGCCTAAGACTTCAAATGCTACCAAACTCTAAAACTTGCTTTGCATGGTGGTAATCATACCTGCTTTCCTACCAGGATCTGACGCAATGTCTAGTGTCAAAGGATTCCCTTCTCCCAGCAAGTAAAAAGACAGCATGACTCTTAAAATGCTGCTATCTCTGAGTATAAGTACTAATGTTTAAAACAAGATTAGAGTGTGTAGTAGCTGCAGGTTATCTTCTAAGATCCATGACTTCATCAGCCCTGGGGAGTTGGCTAGAAGTTTGAAATAGACAAGAAGGAGTATATGGGAGGATTTGGAGGGAGAGAAAGGAAAAGCAAAATTATATCATTATACCATAATCTCAAAAATAAAAGAAATAATGAAACATGATGCTGTTACCTATAATCTGTAAATGTATGGTGGCAGAATTGCAAAGCCTTAATCTTGTCTGATGAATAAATTAATTTACTATAACTTTATTTACTGTGTTTTTATATGTTTACCAAAAATTAATACTTATTTTTTATCACAGCCATCATTCTTTGAGTAATGAGCCCTAAAAGATAACTTCATCACAGTTTTACGACTAAGTTATGTTTCCTTCCTACAAATGGCCTCAGAGATTAAGATAATTTCAGTCAGCTTGGTGGGTTTATGTTCAACTTTTTTATTACAAAACATGGTCAGGAATGAGTTGACTTCTACATTTCACGTCTCCATATCAAGTTCTTTGTGAGCCTTTGGGAAAGAACTATCCTTAATCTGTTCCCCAGAGCACTGACGCCAGTCACCCTTCCAGCCCCCATCCTAGAGATCTCTCCTTGACTTTTACGAGCACCTCACTTGTCTCTACTCTCTTCTCACCTGATTCAGGTTTTTCAGTTGATTTGACCACAGCACAAGTATCTTTATCAGCAGGTTATATGGGGTTCGTATTGAAGACTATATTTATTTTTAAAATAAAATCAACAAACTTTAATTGAAGAGACACTTGAAATTTTTATAAATGTTTAATGATTATGGTTAATAGGATGATTTGATGATATTTAATTCCCTTTTCAGCCTGGGGAAGTGACTGAAAGGAAGTTTTCCATCCCATTGTTCTGTTACTGACAGGAGCACTATCAGGTTGTCTAAGAAGTCACTGAAGACACAAAACCTTGAGCACTTGCGTGCAGTTCCCAGGACCTTCAAGAAAATGTCCTGTCATTTTATAAACTTCTCGTATGCGGGCTCAGTTCAAATGAGAAAGCAGATATGTTTGTTTCTGGAGCAAAGTGCTGTTAGAGAGACCTGGACATCAAAAGGTCTATTTGGGTTGAACTAAAGGATAGTGGTTACTATTAGAGGAGGAACACAGTGAGTCAAGGTGCCCTCATACTCTTGAGATTGTTATGTATTTGAGCAAGTGCAGACCAAGGGATGAACAATTGCAGCTTCATAAATCAGAAAAATAGGTCTCATTCTTCACAATATGGGAAGTAATACAACTAAATTCCTTGGGAAAGATTTTCAGAGAAAACGGAGAAGCAGGTTTCTCTGCACGCACACACACACACACACACACACACACATACACATACATATATACATAGTGAAGAAAATGCTTTTGGCATATTACAGTTTTGTTCAAACCCATTGTTTCCACTTCAGATCGGTGTTGCTTTATCGCTTGCACTTACCATATGGTCTAACTGGTCTACCTTCATTTCTACCTGTCATCATGGATGTTTCCCCAAACCCTAGGACTTCTCTTGACACTTCTACAGTGCAGGAAGGATCTTCAAAACAGTCTTTTTGGGAAACACCTCATACTGACATTCACTAAAATAAATTAGACATAATTTTCTAAGTATAAAGATGATTATTTAACTTAAAGAACAGTGTTTATCTTGCAGTATTAGTTCTGTGAATGGTACCACAAAAATAACAATGCTGAGACTAATAGATGCATCTCTCAAGATTAAACAAGACTGCAATTGAATGTTTAATTAAAAACAAAGTGATAATAAGGATGTATTTCCAGAGATTCAATCAAATTGTAATACATACACAATCTACTAAATAAGCCATCATACGATAATTAAAAATTGTAAATAATTAGCTATTGTAATAAGTGCATAGTTAAGCTGATTTAATATTATTGGGTTCCCAAGGGCATATATTTACATAAAATATGGGTTGTAATACACTTAGCATTGTTGATGGCATCGATTCATTCATTTTCAAATATTGAGGGCATGGAGGTACAATCTATGTATCTAATGATAACAAATATATATTTTTTCTTAATCTTCACTAAAAATGCCATTGTAGAATTTGAAATGGCACTAAGTTTTGGGTTTAGGGGTAATGAGTTTAAAAAACATCTGGAGATGCTGAAATAACCTGCATCCATTTATGTTATTTAGGTTGTAAAATCATATTCAATCTTGACCCACTCAGGAAACGTAACATAAACGTCCTGCTGATTTTGACAGTCATACAGCAGAAACACCCTCTAATGAGCATTTAATAGTCACCAAAAGTTTTGCATTAAGTACAAAGCCCTTTTGATTACTTATCCCACTAATTTAAAGTAAATGCTTTTACAGATGGCATCTGTTAGGCCGCAGAACGTGCGCTGCATTCATATGTCGTCATTGAAAATAGATTCCAGCTTTTCTGAGGAGATTGTAGAAAAAAGATCAAACATGAAACAGGGAGTAAACACTTGCCAGGGATGTATTTTCTTTAAGTCTCTTTGTAAATACTTATCCAATAAGAGAGTACAATGCTTAAGTTCTGGGAAGTAATTGAGAAATACCTTGACAAATTAACACCTACGACAAAATGATCTAGACAAAACGACGCAGCTCGGGATCCCACCTCTCATTTTCCTGACTGTGGAAGCATATAATATTTCAGTCTCCTTCAAACTGTATTATATTACACACATGAAATAATGCCGTGAAATGCTTTCAGATGGTAACGCCAGTCAGGAAAATAACAATGACACATTACAAAGGCAAGCACGAGAAAGCCAAAGACTGACTCACAGACTGATGGAGGACTATTTCCCTGAGTTTCCTTTTAATTAATACACTGTTGGCGAGTTACATTAAACATCAAAAGAAATTATCACAAAGAAGTAATATCAACTTTATTATGCCGTTGTGTAACCAGACTCCATTTATACATTTAAAAAGTACCATACCCAATGTGAAAAGGCAAAATTGTTCAATGTGTAGGTTCCACGGTGACTTCTCAGGGAAGATTGAGTGAAGGCCGCTCAGCGATGTGGTGGGACTCTAAGGAACTTTCTGTGACCTTAAGAACATGATGGAATAGAATAAAGTCCCAATAAGCTACCCCAGAGTTTCAGGTTGGATATTAAACAAACAAACAGCAGCAAGAACAATAAAAACAAACAACTAACTATTCAGACATGCAAGTGAGTCAACTAAATTTTAAGTTTGAAAGTAATCAATGCAACTGCCCAAACTGACATAATTGCCTCAGATAAGCCTCTGAACATGGCTTTATGTTTAGCAAGGCAATGGTGATTGAATGGTATAATAACTTCATTTTAAAATAATTTTTCAATGTGGTATTTGCTAAAGTTAAACAAAGTATCTTGAATGGGTTTGAAGCAATGCAGATGTAGTTAATTTTTGTCAAACTCCCTAGCTTTGCATTTTAGACTGAGTATCGCTTTGTTGTTGCAGGTTGGATATAAGTTTTAGAATACTTAGTAACATTGTGACTTTTGATCTCTAAATGACAGTTCAATCTCAACTCCCAGATGGGACAGGAAAATAATTGTCTCCAAACAATCCCAAATTTCTCCTGAAAAACAAGAAGGTCTTGGTTGACAAGCAGTCATGCAGACAAATCTAGTTGGAATAGAATAATAAATTGGTGAGTTAACTTATGTTTAAGGTGGATGTTAGGAATGGATTATTGGACATGCTGTTTATATGAAGTGTTGATTTATAGACAATGTTAAAATCTAAAGACTTTTTAGTTTTAGCTTTCAGGTACCCGCTAGACACTGGTAGGCATGCTTCCCTCTTTTTCCCAGCATTCTCCAATAATCGAGGCATGTGCATGAACCATGTTATGAGCGACAGACAGATGTGGATTCTTAAAAGTCTTGTATATATTTAAATATTAGAATGAAGAAGAAAGAGGAAGACACAATGACTTTTCATGTAATAAACAACAGTCAAAGCTTTTTTATGGCGGGAAGAATTTAAGAGATGTTTGGACTTACTATAGGATGCAAACCCTCGGAGAAGTAACATAGGCCCTAGTTTAATACAGTGGCTCAGATCAATTTGTAGAAGACAAGCAAGCTCCTATAACATGCCAAGAAATGTTACCATGTTCTGTATTTAAATGAATGAATGATTGGTAACTTGCATAATTAAAAAAGAGAAATATTCATGGCCTTCAATCAGATATTTTGTTTATTAACACAGAGAAAAGTACATACCTACATATTAAAGTAACACATACAAAGATATGGGCTTGAATGTATTGTTCAATCAATGTAATAATTACATTTAAATTCAATATAACATGAGTTTTTATGGTACATGAAAAAAATTATTTAAAGTCCATACACCTTGTACTAGTAACTTAAATGTCTCCAAGATCAAATTCGGTGGTTAAATTATAGGTGCCAGAATTTATGTAATCTTACCTTAGAAATGTAAATCAGAGATACTAGAGAGAGAGTTCAGTGGTTAAGATCTTGGAGAGGACCATCAGTCAGTTCTCAGAACCAATATGGTGGATCATAATGGTAGGTAATACCAGTTCCAGAGAATTTAATATCTTTCTATAGTTTCCAAGAGTACATTCATGTACATAGTACACACACATACACATATAGTAAAACATTAACACACATGAAACAAAAATAAAATCTCTACCAAAAAATGAAGTTGAGTTCAAAAATTATCTAGTCTGTATGGTAATTGTGATGATAATTACCGTTTTTAGCATTATACACTTAAAAACAAAACATATGTGTATGTAGTGCCTTGAAAGGTCCATGGCTGAATATAGTCACTGACTTTCGTGTGCAGACACGTGCTTTTGAATGAGTAAGGAATAATAAGTAAAGAAAAGAGCCCGAGAAAATAGCAAGGAAAACTCTTTCCTCACAAGCTTTGAGATTGAGCTTCATTTCCATTCAATATTTATGCCTTGTTAATTTTTCCTCATCCATTGATATTATCCAGTACAAATTATCTGAAGCCAGTGCTATGGTCTCCATAGTGTCTCATAAATGACATATTAAAACAAGCAAATGAAGAAAAAAAGAGTGAAGTAATAAATTCTTTCTAATTCTAGGTTCCTCTGGTTTTACTTATAGAAAGGGTCAATATGTTAAATTAGGGGTCAGAAAAGATGACTTCAGTGATAGCTGCTGGTTAAATTAATAAGACACAGTTTAGTATTTTACCTCTAGGGTTTAATTAGAACTGCAGTGAGCACAGAAGGAAAACATAAATTTGTTTTACTGAACAACTTCTCTTAAGCTACTCTGTATGTAGAATATCATATGTAATATGTCACAACCTTTTTAAATACTAGACATTGTAAATATATAGAAAATTTCCTGAACTTACATAAAATTATTTTTATTTATTTAATAGACTTGAAAAACTCAGTACATACAAATATTATAATTTTGATATGTGATGTCATTACTTTTGAACATAATAGCTAAAAGAATTTCTATACATTGTTATTATTTCATGTATATAATGTGTAGGTTTTGAGGGATCATGTAAGTGCCATAGTACACATGATAATGTTATAGGACAGCTTCATGGAGCCAACTCCTGCCCTACACTTTAAACTTCATTATGGAATCAAAACTTAGGTTGTAGCAAACATTTTACACAGCTTTTATTTTTAAGCTATATCCAATTCCAACTGAGTTTATTGAATAAAACTGAGATTTATAATTCTTATAATGTAGAAACTATGGAAAATCAACTAGAATAATACTATGCTTCATTTTCTCTTATCTTCCATCTGTACAAAGTATCTTTCCAGTAATAGCAAAAAAATTTATAGTAGCCATGGCTCAGAATAAGATTAATCCTTCACATATGCATTAACAAAAATAAATTAAGATTATACATTATCATTAAAGCTAGCCATAAAAATTTCATATTTTTGCTGTAAAGAACAAATCAAAAAGCATGTATACATATGAACATGTATACATACATATGTATATATTTATGAATATATAAATGCATATAAAACTACCTTTGGTAATAGCACTAATGTCCTTTAATAATTCAGACTGTTTTACACAGCTCTAGTTTTTGCTTCATATTGATACTTCAAAAATCATCAAAACCTCTTGGTTTTCAATTATTAAGACTGCATTATCATATGGTTCATGACTTCGGAAGTTTGATATGCTTTCACTGGGCCTAACTGAAGGTGTCAACAGAGCATATTCCTTGCTACAGGCTCTGTGGAAAATCATATTTATTATACTTTTCCAGTTCCCGAATATTCTTTGTGTCATGCCCTTCCTTTGTAAAGTTGTCAACATTATCAGGAATTCCTTTTATCCCACATCACTGAGAAAACTCTCTCTAACCTTGGTCTCTTGAAATACTCATGTGAACTACATTGACCATACTTCCTTTTCCAGAATAATCTTCCCAGCTCACAGTCACTTGAAAGAATCCATAAGTCTATCTGAATTGATACTCTTTGTTATGTAACTCAATTTTTGCACAAATTCTCAGAACAAATGTGGTAATTGTGAAGTCATATGATCAACTTTCAGACTACAATAAAATACTTAAAGCGATTAAATCCAGAAGTATCCCCATCCAGGGAATGTCTCAGAAACACTAAATGAAACATTCTATTCATGAAATCTATGATTACGTGTTTCTCAGGATTGAATAGTCAGGTAGATAAAGCTGTTGTGGAAGGTCCATAAAAATAAATGGACAGCAAACACACGTACACTGAAATCACAGCCTTCAATTCCAAACACACTCTAAGCCTTCTTCCAAGTCAGTGTGTGTCATGCCTTCCTTAATTAGCTCTAATCTGATTAAGGACTAGGGGCACCTAGTGGGTTCTAGATCTGCCTTTTCCATTGTTACCTGTTACTCTGTAATTCAGGCATTTCCTGCCCATCACAGTGGTCACCCAGTCTAATCATTCTTCCAATATAGCCCCTACCATCAATGTTTCCTATAACCTCTTGCAAAGACAGACATCACTGATAACTTTCCATTGATGAAGGGATCAAACTCATTATCCTCAGGTTGGCATTCAGCCCCCAATACTGTCTGCCCTATCATTCTCTTGAAATGATAGATATAGATTTTCCCAGACTTAAAGATACTGTGACTAAATCTTTCGTTTTTACAGAAAAAGAAAACAGAGCTCAGAAGGATTATTTGATTGACCTAAGTGAGGCTGCCAGTGAGATTTGAAGAACAAGAACAGAAGTTGCTGACCCCTAGCCTGCTCCCCATAATTCCCAGTGCTACTCTATGCTGTGTACAGTATTACATTAGAATTGACTTTCACATGTGCCAAGAATGCTATTAACAGAAGATAGAAACCTAACTACTGTTAACATAAGTATGAAGACAATATTTGCTTTGTGACTTATTTCACCAATAAGAAAAGTTCTTATACCTTTCTATTTTTCTTTTTCCCTATGCATTTTTTAAAATAGTTTGCTAATGGTATCTTTATTTGCTGAAATCTTTTTCAAACTACAAATGATTCATACATTTTAACATATTTATTGTCCTTCATTCTTTGTTATATTTAAAATCAACCCATTAAAACAATTATACAGAGTGAAATTTTATGCCTTTGAGCTAGAACATGGGCCGCAATGCAGCATTATAAAAGAATATATGATTTAAGATAATGAAAAAAGAGTGATAAATTCATTGAAACAAATACAGAGGATAATGCTAAGAATGGGAACTAAGAAAGCTATCCAGAAGCAAATAATAAGACAGATTATGATTTGGATTACAAGTGGCTTAAAGAGAGGTGACATGTTGCTCAATCATGGTCACATAGTCACACTTTCTACTTGCTTTGGGAAAGTAAATATATTCTGACAAAATGATGAATATTTCTAAAGATGACATTATAGTAGATAGAAAATTGAAACATACACATACATACATATATAATATAATATATATTAGATAGATGATAGATCTATCTGTGACATGTTGGTTGAATATTAATCATCAATTTCAATTAGTGGATTAAAAAAGAAATAAGAGAGACACATCATGAATAAGAGTAACCTGTGTTTTTTTAGGAACGTCTAGTTTAATTCCTAGATTTAGAGTGTAAGAATTGGCCCCCGCTAATCTTTAGGTACACATATCTATTATGCTGCTGTAGTGTATTTTGTTTAATATGTTAGAAGGACTACTTGGGTAGGACACATCCTTGGATTCCATCATATGGTATCAGCCACAGACAGAAGCATCTGCAGAACCTCAGACAGATCCGTTAGATCTCATCCCCCATCACTCTATTGAGAAGAGCTAGGAAAGGAACAATGGAGAACAGAGGAGAAGCTCCAGAGACTATGTCCAGGAGCACAGCAAAGACGGATCGGATTGGGCAAACAAACAAGGAACTACAGTGCCGTGTCAGCAGAAGGTCTACGTGTTGAGGGGTCGGTCCCTATAAAGTCACTGCTGGAAAGTTCTGAAACTTTTAAGATGTAGGGCTGAGCGATAAGTCTTAATGCCATAAAGGTCATATCTTTAGAGGAGATAAGGGCTTGACAACAGTGTCCATTCTCCTCTCGCCCTTCATCCTCATCCTCGTCCTGTTATCCTTTCATCTTCAACCACTTCCCTTTTCTCTACTTCCTGTCCCTCTTATTCCAACTTGATCCAAATGTACTTTCATTGCCTCTGTCTCTCTCTCCATCTGTGTGTATGTGGGTTTCCCAAGCTACACCTCCACATTTTGAACAGCTTTGCTCCTCTCTTAGGTCCCACCATGAACCCCAGAGATCAAATCCCACCAACCATGGAATAGGAATCTCAAAAATTATGACCCACTGTCAAACATTTCTGTTTGTACACTGATTATTTCAGGGGTTTGTCATAGCTGCTAACAATGATGTACACACAGGAATGGCCTTGAAATACTGCCATATTTCTGACTGTGTTGAGTGAAATTTATACCAATGATGACCAAGAATTTCACCAGTTACTAGCTGTCATCATACACGAAACCAATGAATGACAAAGACTACCCTGCTAAATAGCTACCACATTAAAGCAAAATGAGATTAAAAAAAATCTTAAGTGAATCATGATAATGCAGAAAAATATTTAAGTAGGAAGGAATGAAAGGAAGGAAGGAAGGAAGGAAGGAAGGAAGGAAGGAAGGAAGGAAGGNAAAGAAAGAAAGAAAGAAAGAAAGAAAGAAAGAAAGAAAGAAAGAAAATCAAAATTTCCATGGGTAACAATGACTTGAAAGAATTCAGTGCCCAGGGATCCCACAGAACTCTCCGAGAAGCTGACCCAAACAAATAAATAAGCCAAGGCACAAGTTTTTATTTTATTCTATTCTATTTTAAATGTAACTCTTCTTTAAAACAAATTTTTATTTAAGACATTTTGTTTCTATGGGGGATGTATAATGGCAGGAATGCAGAAAGCTTGTAGGAAGGGATGTTATAAATGGCTGATATTATGTGTGAAACTGTGTGCCATGATGTGAATTTTCACAAAGAGTACTTACAGATGAAAACTGTAACTTCAAGGCCATAAAATAAACTTTGTATAGGAAATGGTAAAAATAAGCTGCTGGAGAGAATGTTTATGGAATGTCCAAATAAAGAGTGTGGGATAAGGAACACATACAAAGCAGCTACCAAGAAAGGGAGATGTAGGTTTGAATCAATAATCATGTTTAATATAAGTGGTTCAGCCACAGAAACTGCAGCACAGAGATGTGACAGGCATAGAAAAAGTTAAAAGAATTTACTAATATTTGACATAGTGTTTCCATGCATATACATCCTTAGCTAATCCCTGCTTACTGACTGCATCTGATTTCCTCTTTATATTTTGATCTTTAACCTTTGTGCATTCATGCATTGCAAAACACAACATTGTACATTTGTTCACTAAAAAAATATTTAAAAACGAAGTTGGTGAAAGTGTTAGTCATTGTTTTTTATTCTTTAATCTTGACTTTGTGGTGTGAAGAGGAAGATTAGTTTCAAACATATAAACCAACAGACTGGCCATAGGGACTATCTCCCTGAATCATGACAAAATATAAATATAAATACAATAACTACCCTATAGAGAATGATCAGGACTGAGGATTTTATCCAAAATAAATAGCTAAAATTATTAGGGAATGTTTTCATGCACATAAAAATGTAATGAAACTTACTTAAGTTTACATACTATAAACACTGAATATAATACAAAAATATTAATTTTAAATACAATCTTTTACTAGACTTGCTGTTTTCTAGAAAATATGTATTGTGTTTCTTTTTTCCAAAAAGCAATTTTCTGATAAACTTTTTAAATTTTAGTCCTAAATTTCCCTCTTGCTATCACTTGGTAGACTTATCTTGAATTAACTAACATATTGTTGAAAATATCAAGCAAGGCTGAAGAGAAGACTAGCATGGTAGAGGGCTGGCCTAGCAAGTGTGCAGTCCAATATTCACCTTTCCAACACAGAAAAATAAACAATCAAATAAAATAATTAGATTATTTTGCACACAAAGGAAATTGTTTTCACACCAACTTGACATAAGAAACACCAGAAATATTACACCTCTCTTTGGGTCCAGAATGGAGCTATTGTAAACACATGGCCAACAACATATGGATGTAATGTCTGAAGATGCATTTTACAATACTGGATATCTATTACAATTGTTTAAATATTTTTATGGAATTATGAACCTTTTGTGAAGTTTTGGCAACTGGTTATTCTATTTTCACAGATAATACAAAACAGGTAGGAATAGGCCATAATACTTGCATTTATACTGATTAAGTTTTCTTAGGAAGCAAATAAATTACTACATCCAAATGATAAGAGAAAAAGGAGAATACCTGTGTTACCTTTCCACCTAGATTGTACATTATAGAGTGAATAAATTAGGATTCAGATAGAACTACAAAGAATTACATAATAAATGCCTAAAGTGCTTTAATGAACAAACGGAGAAAATATTATATTTGCCAAGATAATTTTACTCTTGAGGGTTTTTAATCTCTGAGCTTCCTGTAGATATCACAGAAAGAAAATCATATCTCGGAGCAAGCTATTAAGTGTTATTGTCATGATATACTTTTCTGGGTCCTATAATTACCTTTCTTTCTCTACCCTGGGCAATCAAGTCAAATCAGAATTGAAAGGACCAATTCAATTCTGTCATCGAGCTGCATTGTCAGGGCTGCTCCTATTGTGAATCAGGAGTCTGAGCAGCCTGTAAATGACTGAAACTCAAATTATTACAGTTGCTGAAAGTCCCAATTACCACCCTATACAGATCAGCAGACTGAAGTAGGGTGAGGAGAAGGAATTGAAACATCCCCATCAAAGCAGCTCTGAAGTAAATATGGGTCACTATGAAGAATAAAGAATAGATTAAAAACTAGTGCTGCTTGCGTTCCTACGGAGTTTTACTCGTGTTTTGTTCACTTTTCTTTCAACTTTAAGATGGAAATATTCCGCTCTAATGATCGGCTATGGAATTTGGATTAAGTCAACTAAGTGATGACGAGCTGAACGACTGCTAAATGAGTCAGTAGTCTCTACCAAGAATACGGAAATTAACAAAATGATCATAATAACCCCTAGAAATTCAGAGAGTAAAGTAACTATAGAAGAACATGAAAAATAATAGTTGCTAGGAAAAAATGAATAGATACAGTGGTCAGGGGGCACAATGGTTGCAGGGAAGGCATCTGAGGCAGTCTGATATTTGACAAAAGAAATGGGATATATTTTGGGCACTAAAGACATGTTTAACAATACTGGATAGCTATTACAGGTCTTAGCAGAAGAATTTTCCACAGGTCACAATAGAAGAAACCCTGACACCACAAACAATCCAGTCAGGAGCATAAAGTCTAATATAGAAGAACACGGGTTAAAGGGAGGCAGAATACGCCATGAAAGTGATTAATTACTTTGATGTCTGAGAAAGTTTATGTGCTGTGGTGGTCTACAGTAGCATCTACATCTACCTAGTGTTGTGTGTGTGTGCATAGCTGTGGGACCACGGAAGTGAACAAGGGGAGCTTCTAGGAGGCAGCATTCCTGATTAGAAGTGACTGTGCCTCCCCAAGCTATCAGTTGTGTTCCTCAGGTTAACACAATGGGACTTCAGGAGCCCCACCTACAAACCAGGCTGGGATTTTATCTGTTGGCTGACTGCACTTCTTAGTATTCTTTAAATACTACCTGGGTGACCATCTATAAGGAGAAAAGAACACCTACTTTGTAAACTATGTGCAAATTATGCCTTTTGAAATGAACGGATGAACATAGCAATTGATTTCAGTTCATCAACTCTGTGAATAATTTCTTCTGTAAAATTCAAACAACTGAGGTTGCAAGCATTTGCAAGAACTACTTATGACTCAGTGGCCACAGGGCCATAGCTCAGACTTTTTAGTTTCTTTTCACTAACAATATTTTAGGAGCTTAAAGTACTAATGAAAGGAGAAGTACCTCAAATGATCCTAAATTATCTGAGCAAAGGACAGCCATCGATCTTCATAACTATGCATTGCTTGAGATAAATGGCATGAGGTTAGCATTGGATGAATTTCTTAGCTGTAATACTTAGGGCTACACTCCTGACAGGTGTAATGTGAGCTATTAATGCAACTATATAGAATTTGTCTCCAGTTACCAATCAGGATTAATCTCCATGGGTGGCAAGGGCATTACAACCTTCCATGAAGAGATTGCTGATGTGTTATGTATTTGGAAAAATCCATTTTTAAAATGTCCCAAATGGCCCTTAGGATGATAGGACATCAACACTTAGAACAATATTTGAGCAACTGCTAAGTAGTTCTTTTGATCAATACTAAGAATTGTAATATAATTACAAAATGGAGATAGATATGTATGATGTATTTTAATTTATATTTCCTGAACAACCGGATCTCCTAATTATAATTTAAACAGACTAATTACATTCTTCAAGACAGTTATTTTTTTTACTCTCTCCAGTGTCCCAGAAAATGAACTCCAGAGCCTTTTCAAAGGGAAATGCTAGAAATATTATATACAAGGGAATGAGCAAAGTGTTGTGTGGGTGATGATGCTGTAGAAATCATAGGTCATGAAATAAGAACCATATGGCAAATCAAAATATTAGATCTGAAGTGCTAAGGAGAGGGAATCACAGAAAAGTTTGAATTCTCATTGCTTCAGGCAGACATCAACCTAGTTACTTAAAGAGATCCTACTGAAGTATAAATAGCTTTCTATTCTATACTTTGGTAAGTTTTAAATAATATGCCAGGGGCTTCACACATAAATACATAAAACCTATTTAATCCTCACAGTAGCATGAAGCAGGTTTGTAAAATGAGGAGGACATTACTACCACAAGAGAAACATCTGGAATGCCAGAGCCAAGTCCCAGACTATCCGGGTATCATTGCTTGCTGCTCATTATACCAAGCATACACTTTTTTTCATTACATTTTACATTGAAATTAGACTCAGAAGTCAGATGTGAAAATCAAGCTTGCTGGGATTGAAATCACCAACGAACACTCCTTGAATCATTTGTAATCTTTAAGAATCAAGATATCAGCATCTGTCTTTGCAAAAATAACATTTTCCCTCTAACATTAGTTCCAAAGATACAAAAATATGGACTGAAGAAGATTAAAGGAATAGCAACCAATGTATGACATCCCTTGTCTTCCAACCTTCCACTTCCCTGTTTTACATTATCCCTTTCTTCTTGTATAGGTTAGGCTAATCCACCTGTTTGGATTCCCAGTGCTCCCTTTTACTGAATTCGGACTAAGAGGTGTGAAAAAGAAGACTTCTGCATTCTTCTTGTTAGAATTATCTTTTTTTTTTGATGTGTGGTATAAGTGAAAGGAATGTAATTTATTTTAAGCTTATATTTCTAAATTGTTCCTGATCTGTACTAGATTTTTTTCATTGTTGATAACAATATTAGAATTTTTTAAAAAAATTCTCTATCCAAAAAAATATTTGTCATTCAAATTCATATTTTATTAAAGCAATGGAGAAAAGAGAAACATAGAACCAACTCGTCAACCTAGTGTGCTCTCAAATTAAATCAAACTAAAGGAATTATCAAATTAAATTTCTTTTTCATTCTTTGTGTGTACATATATCTAGTATGAAGCATTAAATATTTGGAAAGAGGAACCTATAATTCTTAGATCTTCTTAGGATTTTGTTTTAGTTAAACAAATTTATATGTGGTTAAAATCACAATATTCTTTAATTTTACCAACTTAAAATGCTTGAACGCACATGCACACACACATACACACAGAATTTTTTTCCATGAGGAATGTTTGTAAAAATATGTGGCCTAATTCTTAGGTTGTTTTTTAAATAGGTTTTCTATATTACCTAAGTTCCTGGGCTATCTAGTCTCAGTTCCTTGTCACCAAAGCAATGTCAGTTCTACCCCATGGAATGGCTTTACCTCAAATTAGATATTGATTGATTACTCCCACAAGCTTTGTGTGACTGTTGCATTAGTACATCCTGCAGAAAGATTATTATTCCAGACCAAAGAGTTTGCAGGTGGGTTGGTGTTTATGTTTCTCCTTTGGTTGTTTATAGAACATTTTCCACTTGCATGAACACTGGTCTGTGGGGGTGAAGGCACTAGTTAGAAGTTATCTCATTGTCTCTATTTCAATGAGTTGAGGAGGTGCTGTCTTCAGTAACAGGGCCTAACCATCCATTTCTAGACAGCAACCCATCAACAGCCTTGGCAAAAACCTGAGTTGTTTGGGGTGTTCATGTGATTCCTTTGGGCATGAATTTGATTAGATGCAATACATTCCTAGAGCTATAGCTCTTATTTGGTGACAAGAGATGTCCAGTTGAGGCTTCATTTCCCTTGTTATTTGGTCATTGAATTTTGATCACCTTATTTTTTATACATTCTAAGAAGCTTCTACCGTATTTGTTTTCCATGCAGCACCTCAAATGGCCCTTAGTTTGATCTGTCCTCCCCATATTCCCTCCCTCACTGTCCTTATCCCTACCAGACCCCATTAGCACCTCTCATCCTTGTATTGACTTTGCAAGAATTTTACTGAGAAAGTTGCATCTATGTTCACCAGAAAAATTGGTTTGTATCTCTCTTCATTCATTGGGTCTTTATGTGGTTTAGATATCAGGGTAACTATGACTTCATAAAAAGAATTGCACAATATTCATCCTATTTCTAATTTGTGGAATAAATTGAGGATTATTGATGTTAACTTTTCTTTAAAAGGTTGCTAGAATTCTGCACTAATTGTACTAAAATCTTGCCCTGGGCTATATTTTGTTAATTTGTGGACTTTTATTACTGTTTTTATTTCACTAGATGTTATAGCTGTGTTTAAAATGTTTATCTTATATTGGTTTAACGTTGGTAGGTGGTATATAACAAGAAAACTATTAATTTCTTTTAGATTTTCTATTTTGGTAGAGTACAGGTTTATAAAGCATGTCCTATGACTTCTCCTGATTTCCTCACCATCTCTTATCTGTTTTGTTGACTTGGATCTTTCCCCTCTGCATTTTAGTTAGTTTGTCTAAGGCTTTGTTGATCTTATTTAATTTTCTCAAAGAAACATTTTAGTTTCATTGATTTTTTGTATTTTTTATTTCTATTTTATTAGTTTGAGCCCTTAGTTTGATGAAGCTTTGTCCTTTTGGCTTTATTTCTTCTTTCTGTTATGAAGATTTCATCTGTGCTGTTAAGATACATAAAGGCGATCTCTCTAGTCTTTTATTTTAACCCAGCACTTAAGTTGTGAACTTGCCTCTGAATTTTTATTGTGTACTGTAAGTTTGGGGGATGATTTGTTTTTGTTTTCTCAAAAGCTTAAACTTCTTTAACTTATGACTTGACACAGTTTTCATCCAGTAGTGAGTTGTTCAGTTTCTATGAGTTTGTAAGCTTCCTGCTGTTGATGATATCCAGGCTTAATTCATAGTACTCAAATGTAATGCAGGGTGTTATTGTGTATTGTGGTCAATTTTGGTGAAAATTCATGGGTGCTGAGAAGAAGGTATATCCTTTTATATTTTGGTTCTGTAATATCTGCTTTCAGTTGGTTTATAGCATTGGTTAGCTCCAGCATTGCATTATTTCTTTTTCTATAGGAGAGTGTGGGGTGTTGAAGTTTTCCACTATCATTGTGTGAGGGTCAAAATGTGATGGTTGCTGTGGTACTGTTTTTGTTGTTGTTGTTTGTTTGTTTGTTTAAGGAAAATGTGGTGTTGTGTTTGTCATATAGATGTTAGGAATTGCAATGTGCCCATGGTAGATTTTTCCTTTGATTAGTATGTGGTATCCTCCCTATCTGTTTTGCTTTGCTTTGTTTTGAAATATATTTTGCTTATTAAAATGGATACACGTGCTAGGTTCTTGGGTTCATTGCTTGAAATATGCTTTTCCATCCGTGTGTTCAGAGAAGATGTCTATCCCTTGATATTAAGGTGTATTTCTTTGATGCAACAGAAGGATGGATCCCTTTTAAAATACAATATCAGTCTCTGTCTTTGTATTGCATAATTGAGCAGTGTTTGCTGATTCCTGTTATTTTGCTGTTGTGGTTTGGGTTTATTCACATTTTGGATTTGCCCATAAGGATTATTAATTCTTTGTGTTTTCCTGGCTTTGGCTATTCTCTTCAAGAAGAAATTTTCTCTCTAGCATCTTTTATAGAGCTAGATTTATAAATATAATCTTTTATTTTTAACATACTATTTTTATTTATTATTTGGGAATTTTTCATAATGCACACCAATCACACTCACTTCCCAGTCTTCCTGGGTCTGCCCTCTACAACCTTATGACCTCCCAGGGAAAAAAGGAAGAAAAACAAACAAACAAACAAAATGTCAAGTCCAATTTTGGTGTGGGAGGTCCTGTCAATATGTTGATTTTATTGGTTAACAAATAAAGAAAACTGACTTGGCCAATAGCATGGGAGGAGGAAGGCAGAGTTAGGAAGAGCCATGGATCTGCAGCCTGAGACAGGTGCTGGAAACTTTAGCTGGTAAGCCACAGCCACATGGCAACATACAAAATAATAGAAATGGGTTAGTTTAGGATATGAGTTTAGCCAAAAATACACTTAAGCTATTGGCCAAACAGTATTGTAAATAATATGGTTTTCTGAGTGGTTATTTCATGGCTGGCAGCCTGGATAAACAAGCGAACCTTCCCCCAACAAAATGGTTCTACAAAAAAGCACTTAGGTAAAAAGCAAGCCAAGTGGGCAGGGGTGGGAAACTTTTTGGGCTGTGGACCAGGCCATCCACCCAGGCCATCCACCCAGTAGTTGTGGAGCACAAATCCACTTGGGGTACCAGATGAAGAAGGATGCTTAAAAAATCCCACACTAGTTCAAAATTAAAAATAATAGAGGGTTATTTATTTAGGGGTGGACTCAAAAATCACAATCTTTGGTTGAAACAGAAAACAGCAACCAAATCCCACAGCCAAAAAGGAGACCTGAGGATCTCAGCATAAATAGTATAAGAGGCCACGCCCAAGTGGGTGGGTAACTTAAAGGCTACTGGCAGTAGAAATTCCTACAACACAATTTGTGTTGCTTATATAATCACTGTAGCATGGTCAAACTCCTTGTAGCCAGCCAGCCTTTTAAAGAAAACTGAGTCCTTTACCAGCCTACAGCCCTGCAAGAAGCCATCAAGTGTGCAGAGCTACACTTCGGCATCCTTGTTACAACTTTCAAGAGTTCTCTTCAAGGACTTTCTGTCAAGACTGTAAATTTTTGGAGGGTGTTGGCTGGGGAAAGGGGTTGTCACAGAAGCCTTATTTATCCCCCGTTTGTCTTTGTCACTGTATGCTGATGTCCATTGGAAGTGCTGCCTCCAAGGATCATGTCTGGGTCCATGGTCCTGCTGTGGCTAAGGTCCCTGTTGACGCCTGTGGCCCGTGTTAGAGATGAAGGTCATATGGATGTCTGTGGTCTGTGCTGTAACCTAAGTCATGCTGATGTTCATGACTCAATCTGCACTGATGACCATACTGGTGTGGCCTCAGAGACCATGTCTATATCCTAGGTCTGTTCTACTGTGAGTACCATAATGATGGTGGTGGCCTGTGCTGCAGCAGAGGACCGTGTTATATCCGTGTCTGTTCTACCACTGGAGACCATGATGAGGTCAGTGTTACTTGCTGATGCCAGAGACCATGTGGAAGTCCATGATGCATGTTCCTACTGACTGAAAAGGAAGCTACATATTTTTTTTGTGGTATCAATGACTACAGACTCACACTTGATGGATACTTCTTAAATTGATTTCATCGTGAACTCTCTTTCTCCATCTATTTTGATTGAAATGTTTGCTCGGAATAGTAGTCTGGACTGGGCATCTATGGTCTCTCAGAGTTTATAGAATACCTGTTTAAGCCCACTTGGCATTTAGAAGTCAGGTGTTATCCTAATAGTTCTGCCTTTATATATTAATTGGTCTTTTTACATTGCAACTTTTAATATTCTTTCTTTGTTTTGTATGTTTGGTGTTTTTATTTTCATGTGTCATTGTTAATTTCTTCTTTGATACAATCTATTTGGTGTTCTGTGTGCTTCTTGGGCATCTCCTTCTTTAGTGCAGAAAAACTTTCCTCTATAGTTTTGTTGAAAGAAACTTTGACATGAGTTTCTTTATCTTTCTATATTTATATTATCCATATAGCTGATCTTTACATAGTGTCCCAGATTTCCTGGATGATTTTTGGCTAGTTGTTTTAGACTTAATAATTTTTTTCTACGTAATATTTCCTTTTCTTCTATTTTGTTTTCAATGTCAAGTTTTTCTTTGCTATCTCTTTTATTCGGTTGGTGAGGATTTCTTTGAGATTTCTGTTTGAATTTCTAAATTTTTCATTTCACTTCTCTCTAAATTTTAGTTTTATTTATAGATTTTATATCACCTTTCATGTCTTGAATAACTTTTTTACATTTCATTTCACTGTTCATGTTTTCATTGACTTTGTTATGGATTTATTCAGTCCATAATAGCTATTTTGTAGTTCTTACCTTGTGCTTCACCTATAAGGCATTTTTCAGTGCCTACCACAATAAGGCTGCTGGACTCTAATAGAGACATATTGTCCTGGATGTTGATTGTGTTTTTATGCTGATAGCTATGTATCTGGGATTGGGGTGGTTTAAATTGTAGGTATTGTTATCTGATCTTATCTTTGTTGGATGTATATTCCATTCCTTGATTTCTGTTAACCCCTCTGGATCTTAGCAGTGTGTGGTGGTTGTGTGTTGTATAGTTGTGAGTGCTTTTGAGTCCCTTTCAAGTGAGGCCACTGGGTAGAACATGTCTTAGGCATTAGGAGCTGACATGAAGAAATGGGCATGGATTAGAAGGATAAGATTGGTGAGGGGTTGAGAGGTACTGTAGGAGGAAAGAACCTGGGTCTGCCATAAGGGTCTGCGGAACCCTGGAGAATGGATGAAGAGAAGGACTACAGGACACTACAGATGCTGAATCTTGAGCTATTAAATTGTGTATAAAACTGGGAATTTATAATTGGAGGATGAGAAGAAGAGTGAACTTAGCCTGACTGATTCCTTCACCAGTACGGGCAGTAGGTATCCAGACTGGTGTTGTTGTGTAACTTCTTATAGCAGAGTCTCTCTGTCTCTCTCTGTCTGTCTGTCTCTGTCTCTGTCTCCTCTGTCTCTCTCTCTCTCTCCCTCTCTCTCTCTCTCTCTCACACACACACATTATGATATGTTATCTTGGGCCTGAAAATTTCTAGACCAAAGAATATTAAATGAGACAGTCTGGTCTCTGAAACTCTGACTTTTAAAATTTTTAGCAAAAGAGCTACAAGCAGTCTCAGAAATGATTTTACTCTAATCGGATTTGCAGTTTGAAGTGATCAGAGCACTCATTTAAGAAGGGCAAATGTGGGTGGAATGAATCAATTATGGAATGAAATTTAATCTGAAGAGACCTATTGGCATGCAGAGGTCATGTGACAATCTGGTGGCTTAGACTGTTCTTGTTTCTAAGGAGATGATGGCTAATGAGTCCATCTCAAAGAGTATAACTCCAAATAATGCCACTTTCCTCACATTAGAGGCTTTAAAGTTGGGTTGTTTTGTCATCATGGGGTGCTGCTTTTGCATCTGTTATTTTCTCAGGGATTAATGTAAAGACCACATTGCCTATAATTTCAAGGAAGGTGAGACTTTAGGGACACAGGCCACATGTAGTATGCAGTAGATGATTATGGACTGAAAGAAAGAAACCTGGATTTGTTTATTTCCCCTAATTGTATTCTGTTTCACTCACTTCACACAAAGGCAACTCAAATGAGTCTGGGATCACTGACTTGGTATTGTTAAAATAATTATTTTTGAAATTATAATCACTCATAATTATATAATTTCCACTTTCTATTTCCTCCCTGAAAACCTTCCCACATTTGTTCCTGAGCATTTTCAATCCCATGGTTTACTTTTCTTTAATTGTTGTTCCGTGTGTGTGTGTGTGTGTGTGTGTGTGTGTGTGGAGAGAGAGAGAGAGGTAGAGAGAGACCATATGCATATACATTCCGAAATACATATATAGCATTTATTTTTTTACTCGAGCTAAAATAATTTTAAGACATGGTAATATATAACTCTAGAGACTGAAGCAGGAGGATTTCCGTGTGCTTAAGGTCAGCCTGAGATATATAATGAGTACCAGAACAGGTAGGCATACCTAAGAGAAATCTGTTCCAAAAAATAAGTAAAAAGAAGATAAATCAATTTAACTGTATATGAATAAATGTGGTTATAGTGCTTAGACATAATATATTAGCATTATTTAATTTTCAATTTAAGTTTATTGGTCCAAAGTATGAAGTACAGAGTCTGCTTTCTTTTACTATAACCCTTTGTTCATTATCTGGCTTCTTGAACTTCAGTATTCTCTAGACGCAGTCTGAATAGGAGTTACCAAACATGGGCCATCTCTACAAGTGGAAAATGAGATAGCAGGGGTCACCACACCTTAAAACCAAGAGTTAAGACATTGCTTATTTCTGCCCCCAGTCTTATTAATCTCCTTTCCACTTGTCACAAGTCCCATTTTAAAAAATGTGAACTACCTGTGTAAATGGTTTAACATAGAAAGAGTAGAGGGTTAGACAGATGGCTCGGCTGTTAATAACACATTTGAACAACCACATCAAGTGGCTCAGAAGCTCCTGCAACTTCATCTCCAGGGGTTTCCCTGGCTTCATCGGGTACCTGCCTATACATGGCCACACACAGATATACATAATTAAAAACAAAATAAACCTTATAAAACTGTTAGAAAAATAAGAACTGTCTTAGAAACTTAGAAAATGTTGCAATTTATAACTAGTATTCTGGTTCTATACTGACATGTAAGACAAGCATATCTGTTGTTTGTATTTTAGCGAGTTAAATTTAACTAGTTATCCAAGGACCTCATCCACAAGGAGACGATCCAATCCCATTTATTATGCTTGATAATTATATTTATTTTCAAAGAAAATTTATTATTCTTAATATCATCACCCAGCATCAAARATTTCATTCCTTATTAGTAACTATATTTTACATAAGCATCTGTCTTCTTGGAATGTGTCGCCCACACAGGTTCACTGGTTTTGCTGTGAGAGTGGATCACCAAAGTTAGATTATTACCAGTCTATGATTTATGAAGAATTACTCATGGAAACTGCTTTAGCTACCTGGTATTTAGGGTTCATACTGTTAATTAAAGCCATATGCTGTTTTGCTGTGGTGAGCAGAATGCCTGGTACTAGAGCTGCTGAAGCTGACTTAACTGAATAGCATTCCATGCATGAGTAGAATAGACATCATTTGGTTTGTTTCCAAGCAGTGATGTTCTTCACCGTGTAGATAAAGTCACTGGGCCTTGTCAGAGAGGCATATGTTGAGTTCTTTCTCCCTGGAGAGGGGCAGGAGCGTCACTCCTCAGCCCACACACTTTCATCCTGGCATCCTTATGTTTAATGACATTTGGCACTCTAGCTAGTAGGGGTAAGGGAGCAGTTGAAATTCATCAAGCAGCATAAAGCTAAGCAGTCCATGCAGTAGTTGTATCTACGAACTTGGCCTTGCACCATAGCCTAAGGGTGTTCTGCCCACAGGTCATTGCTGTTTGTTCACCAAGATATAGGGTTCTGGTAATATGGGGCAAAGGCCTTGAGGTTTGGAATTGTGGCTTTTATTTCAAATATTCTATTCTTAGATTTTAGCACAAGGAACAAGCTGTGTGACCTAGCCTAAACCCATCAGGCTGATAAATAAAAATTACAGCCTTGTGAATTTTGTCATATTGTAGCTTAATTCTGTCAGCACATAGGCAGACTTCAAAAATATCTCTTACCTACAGTTTCCACAGATAGGAGATATTTATATATTGATTTAGTGGTTGTCATCAAATGTTTTACTGTAGCAGAAGCCAGTTTAACAAAATAATATTAATAAGATCTTTTATAAAAATCTATTTTATTATAGATTTCTAATCTAGAAATCATAACTCTTTCCCCTGTAATTTTATAGGAAATTTAGTTAAGATTCAAATGTCTCCTGCTAAAGACAAGCACCATTCACAAGCAGAAATGAGTTTTGAATTGATCTAGGATTTTATAATTTGTTAAGGAATCAAATTCTGGACAGTTTTACAAATATAATTATGTGAAACTTAATGTTTGACAACTGATATTTAAGTGTTAGACAGAACAATATGGAAGCTATTAACTTGAATTCCTCAAAGGAACGCACCCATTGGTATATAATTTAATGAATAAACCTAGAATTTAATGAAGAATAAATAGCCAGTAATACATCTTCAAATGTAATATTTATTATTACTCCACAGACCAAATATAGCTTAGAATAAGGAGAAGTCCCCAGGATATGAAAACACTGCCCTGTATACCATGATTATTTATTCTTCACGAACATTATGGTTCTTTAACTTACAGGTACTACTAATTTTCAGATCAAATCTTAATCTACTAATATAAGGCTGCTCACATGCTTATAGTACATTACAGTTAAAGAAACCAATCTACCCATCCAACAGGAAAGTCTGACAATGGAAGAGAGGAATGGAGCCCAAACACAGCGGATAACTGATACTGCTTCAAGCAACGTTGAAGAGGAAACTAAATTAGAGAGCAAACTCTTTAGCAGTAAAGAGAGAAAACAATTCTGGGTGCTCAAAAGAAAGTGAAGGAAGGGCTGATGGGGCCACTCTTGGCTCTAACTTTCTATCCATGGGTCTCTGGCCCGTGGCATTAGAATAGGCATCTTATGGAGATTTTCCCTTTCAGTTACAGTTTCCGGTAATTTCTTTAAAACTCTAATTAGCATGTCAACTTGCCACTTATCATCATGAGAAGCTGACAGGGAACATTTCTGTAGAGTATTCTATGGTTTTCTTTTGACACAAAAAGGTGTTTGGCGAGATTTAGAAAAACCATGCTTTGAAAGGTGAACATCAGCTACATTGCACTGACCATTATCCTTCCACAGAGATGTTTCCCCCGCTCTCTCAGCATCTTCTCTCAGTATCAAAATCCCAAGGACCATGAAGCTCCATTTAAGATGGGCTGCTTTCGGAGATGTACCTACAGCTTATGGATGTCTGTCTGTATCAAAGGTGTCAGTTCCAGTTGACCAACCCCAGTGTATGATTGAAACTTGTGAATGTTGGATGACGGCTGAAAACTATACATTTATTTCACACAGGAAAGAAAAATTGCTTTCAGTAAGTCTGTTAACAGAGATAAACCTCTGAGAGATAGACATCTTAATGTCTGGGGCATCATTTGTTTTGAAAAATAACTAAGCATAGACTCTGAGACATTTCATCTCAAGTACACAAAGGAAGTGATGGTCAGAAAACCTCCCTGACTGAGGTGCTGTGTCAGTGGTCCTGTGTCATGCTCAGGAAAGACAAAAAATTGAGTGCTTCGAGATGGCCCCACGCACCAGGGAGTGGTGATGGAAGACTTTAATCCCAGCACCAAGGAGGCAGAGGCAGGTGGCTTTCTGTGAGTTATAGCTCAGCACGGTCTATAAAGTAAGTTCCAGGATGGCAAGGGCTACACAGAAAAACCCTATCTTGAAAAGCCAAAGTTAAAACAAAAAAAAAAGGCTGCTCATGACTGCTGATGCAAATAATCTGGGGGAGGACAAACAGACAGAATTAACATTGAATATGGAAGTGGCATCTGAAAATAGGAAAATAAGTATGAATTCCAGTATTCAGAGGTATAGGAAGCATACATTAGAAATAGACATGCATGTATCACAAGAAATTAAGAAGCAGGCATGAGAAAAATCTCAAAATAAACACAAAAGTGAAATCAGGAAAGCTAGGAATGATGAGTTGTCCATAGAAAATCAAACATGCTACAGGTCCAGATATATCTCAGGGTTAAAACAGTCTGAGCAGGTATGTCTGTTCCCAAAGCAGAGAGTCTCATGAGAACTATGACTCTACAATAAAACATATAAGTGATGGCACTTCCACAAGACAGAGTTTCTGAGACTGGATAGAGGTAAGGCATGAAGAATGGCCCCTGTTTCTTGCCTGAGTTGATACAAAGAGGTCATTACATTTTTCTCTGTGAATTTTCATTGTTTATTTTATTTATATTAAACACTCATGTTGCTTATGTGTTCACTAACTAGCCATCTTGTACTGTTCCTTTAGTATTTTAAAGATGGATGTACAAAAGAAATGTCTTCTCTTAGCTAAAGTTCTTAATTTTTGTTTTATATTTTGTTAATTTGGAAAGTTAATATGAAGATGGCTACTTGTAAATCCTTCTTAAACTTAATATCAAGTTACAATAGGTAGCTCACATGCTGTGATATAAAATAAAAATTAGGAGCTCGGGAGTGGGGTGGGGATAAGGGGAGATGGGGAGAGAGAAGTGAGAAGGGGAGGA
>LOEQ01013584.1:0-11184 GCA_001685075.1 Bramus lutescens | reverse complement strand
TAGCCCTTCAGGACGTCATGCAAACCTTCTGGAACATAGCAACGTTCTTAGCAAGCATACACAATGGGGCTACTTCCTCAACTCTATGGCATCTGTAACTAGTGAGTTTGTCTGGATGAAGTAATTACAACTTGGCCAAGGACAAAGCAACTATTTAGGGCTGGGGTTGCAAGAATATCAATAACGTTTGCAGAAATGGTTACAAAAGTCTCCAATGACATTATCTCAACGTCCTAGATTTAGTCTGAGCTATTCAAACTATCTGAGCAAAGCAGTTCATTATGTTCTGAGCTGCAGGGTGGCCCCTTCCTTAAACTCTGAGGTCATCGAAACCTGTGTCAAGAGAACAGGGAAGAAGACTTGTTGCCTTCCTCTGAAACCTGCAGTCATCCACAGTCCTCAGTTTTCCCAGAGCCAGGGAGGCTTCTACCCTGCAACTAAAGCACAGACTCTTAATCTTCACAAAACCCCCCATTAGTCTATCAGTCCTTTGTTGAATTTCTTGTGTTTCTTTCCCTTGGGTCTTTAGATCTTGAACAAAAACGAAAACTAGATTGGAATATACATGTCAGTTCAGTGTTCTGCACCAATGTCACAAATCGAAACATTGAAATGACTTGTAGAGTAATTAACAGTAAAACTTGGAGTATATATTTTACTATTTAAAAGTAGACAAAAATGAAGATGTTAAGAATATTGCATTAGATAAAACACGAGTTGGTTACCAGGAATAGCCAATCTCACCACTCCCTTCCTATTCACTCATCCTCTCTTCCCCTCTTCTCTCTTCTCTGTCTTCTCTCCTATTATATTCTAACTGGTTGTTGAGAAATTACTGAAATCCTGGATGAAATCTCACTTTGATTTTGATCAAATTAGATAATATTTGAGTTTCCCCATCAGGAAACAACATAGATCTCATCTTACCTCTCTTTCTATTTTTTCATCTCTTCTCCTGCCTCCTTTTTCTCTCCATCTCTCTCCCTATATAAAGCAAGTAAATCAACAAAAAAATGGAAGTATTACAAATAAATATTTACAATTTGTTTTGTGCATTGCATACTATGTCATACACCCATCATGTGTGATTAAGATGATTATTATTCTAGAATGCTGATTTCAAAATGATGTAACTCATATCTTCCCTTGCAAATTCATTTTCCCCCTGCCCCATGGAATTGTTGAAGATAACATTTGCAAACTGTGTTAAAATATTTTCCGAATAATGCTGTATTTTCTCATACTCTATTAGATTAATATATGTTAAATTAAGGCTTACTATAGAGAGCAAATATATCTGACTTGCATATTAGGTGGAAAAAGACCACAATAAAAGGAGCGAATATATAACTTTCCAAAGAAAGAAACTTTATTGGGCCTGGAGTTACATTGGTTAATGGGTAAAAATGCTTGTTTCATAGTCCTTAAGACCTAAGTCTGAAAGCCCAACATCAATGTAAAAATTCAGGTTTGACTGTGGGAGTGTGGGGGACACAGGAGTATTTTTTTCTCTTTCTCACAGTCAGCACTATAAGAAAACGTATATGGCAAGCACTTTCATCATTTATGTATTCATTTTAATTATAAAAGAACAGATGCAATATGATCCATAGAAGTCAAGAAACTTCCCCCATATAAAAGATGTAAATTCAACATAATTTCTTGTTTATTCTGCTGTTATCTGTTCTTAGTTTCTCAAAGTTTAAATGGTTGTGTGAATTACTCACCTGATTTGTAATTTTTTTTCAGCTTGCATTAAGCAATGTAAAAGTTGACACTGCATTTGGGGATTCTTGAGGCATTTTAGAGGTAACACTCTCAAAGGGATAACGGGTCGCAAATATACAATGTAGAGTATGTGAACAAATATTAATTATAAAAAATTTTGAATTATAACACAGATATTCCTAATAATTTTTAAATTCACAAAGTAATTGTATAAAAAAGTAATCTTCTTTATGCAATTCCTATGATGAGGAAAATTTATTCTTTGATCTTTTAAAAAACTTATTTCATTGAAACAAATCTTTAGAATATAATTTAACTGAATTGTCCTCCTGCCATTCATAAACTACTTATGCTGAATTTATAGAGCTCATGATATCAGCAGAGATTAAATTATAGCCTTGCATTCAGCTGGAAACCATTTATTAAGAATAATCTGACATCACTGCAAGAAATCTTTTTTAATAATGTTGGATAATTGTAGTTCATTATGAAAATGGAACAAACTGTGACACTCCCATTATAGAAAAAAATGATATGAGAAAAGTTCAAGTGATTTTACAGAGTAGTCAATTTGAAGAGGAAAAATCCCACTATCTTGTTTAAAATGCTACAGTAAAACACATATTTTTGGAAAATCTATAGGAAGTATTATACTTTGTTTATAGATAAAGTATTTCATAGCTAAATTGATATGTCTGAAATGACAAGTACTTAGGTTTAAATTCAGTAATTTTACATTTCATTCAGAGATCCAGGAAGAAGCACAAACCAGTTGCTATAAAACTTTAATGAATTTACTATTCTTTCAAATAGCTCAAGATATTTATGGACTTGTTAATATGAAATAATTCAGCATAAATCTTTCTCTGTACATAGTGATGAAGTTTGACTCAGCTACCTTACATAGTGAACTGTCCTTGATATGTACATAAATTTAAACCCAAGAACAATTCCTTGTAACTAAACAAACAAGTCTCAACCAACTGCAACCATTGAACTTTCACCATTGGCAGGCTTCCAGCAGCCCAGACTATATTTTCACAAATAAGTCTAGCATCTCATTACCCATTCCCATACAATGCAATTGCTGGCTTTACCCAACAAGAACATTTCACTTGTCATTGTCTCCCTTGCTGTGAATAAAAAAAAATGTGGTGGGGTGAAGATTTTGAAGTATTTTGGATCTATAATACTTCCCTATTGGAGAAATGTTACCTTGTGGAACAATTTTCTAAAATTAACTTATCATTTGTTTTAACAGGTACATGTCCATTTGGCAGCCTAGAGATTATTAACACATTAATGTCATTGTGTAAAAGATACTGCAGTGACTCTGTATAAAGGACAATGACTACATTAATTCATTGGTCAGACCATTACAAAGAAAAAGAAGTTCAGAGTTGGTAAAGTCTAGAAAAAATGCGCTTTGTTTTCTAAATGAAAACACAGTTTTATTATAAACCAGGGCCTATTGTCTTATTTGGATACTATTCCACTAACATGTGGTCATTAAAGTCCTTTATTTTGAGTAACTCTGACAAATGTTGGGCTTATGTAGTTTAATGGATGAAAAGGATATCATATAAGAACAATCTTGTGTAATATCTTAAAAACATAAAATGGAAACATCTGGATACACACCTGAAACCCTAGCCTTGCAATGGTACAAGCAGGAGGAGTTTCACAAGTGTGAAACCAACCTGGATTACACAGCCAGTTTCAGGAAAGGTTAAGTGGCAAGACTGTCCCAAAATAATATCAAATATAAGGCATGACACCCTGCTCATTTGGGACATTTTATAATATAGGAATAATCGAAACATAAAATTAGTAAATATTATTTCCTTTAATTTAACTTTAAAGTATAATTTACAAACTATAGAAATGATCCCTAATTAAGAAAGCCATTATGGGGCAAGCAAATTTCCCAGGAATCCACAAGGATGATGACCCCACCTAAGACCCTAACCAAAAGAGGAAAGGATGTCTGAACAGTACTTGTCTTGTAGTCAGACTGATGAATAACTTAAATCTCACCATGGAACCTTCATCCAGTAACTGATGAAAACATAGGTGGAGACCTGTCTCAGAGTGCTGAACTGCACTCTCAAAGTCCAGATGAAGAGTGCGAGGAATAAGAATATAGTATATCTCAAAATGGGCATACCTACTGGAACAGTTAATCTGAGCTAGTGGGAGCTCACCAACTCCAGCTGGACAGGGAAAGAAACAGTGTAAGTCTAAACTAGTCCCTCTGAATGAGAGGTAACAGTCTCCTGGCTGGGCAGACTGGTGCCCCGCTGACAGTTGCACCAGAATTTATCCCTATTGTTTGTATTGGCATTTATTTATTTATTTATTTTTGTGACCTATTCTATTTGGATGGATTCCTTGCTCAGCCTAGAAGCCTAGATATAGTGGGGAGGGCCTTGGACCTTCCCCAAAGCAATGAGCCTTACCTCTCTGAGGAGTGGATGAGGAATGGGGTGGGAATATTCGGTGGAGGGACGGGGAGGAGGGGAGGGAGTGGGAACTGGAACTGGTAAGTAAAATGAAAAAAGTCTTCTTTAAAAAAATAAATAAATAAGGTTTATGCAAAAACAATAAAACATTAAAATGTGCACAAACCCAAATTTTAAGAAGTGTCACTTTTCCAAACATTAATTCTAAAATTCACAAACTTGAGAAAAATGGACTGTATTCTCTCTGCACATCTGCACTGTCTCTTTTAGCAGGATTGTGTGCACATTAGTTTCTTCTTTGCTAAACAAAGATGCTCACTTTACGAAGCTGGGATACCTGGTATCTAATCAGGTTTGTTGCCAAAAGCCAAAAGAAGCAATGACAATTCTGATTTCAGGGAAATTTCCTCTAATGTTAATTCAGGGAACAAAAGCCAACCAAATAAAAACAACACAACCTGTTTGTCTCCTAGAAAAAGAACTGAAGCTAAAGTCACAGTATTTAGTAAATTTGTTTTTCTGTTCAAGAATGGGAGATTTCCAAGTAGGTTAAATTTTTCAAGAGTTACTGGATGAAATATATTGATGCAAACTTATTATCATCATAATCTATGTATGTTATCAATGGACATATATTCTAGTTCATACTTTTTGTGCACAATGTGCTCTTGTATCAATCATCACCTTCCTATTTATTCTCTTTCCTCTTAATCTTCATTAACTTGCTGTTGACTCAGCTAAATAGTAAGCTGACACTTCAGCTAATATCCTGTGGTGTTTTGAAAGAAAATGGCAACAGAAAGGAAGTGGTACTAATGGGAAGTGTGACCCTGTGGAAGTCTGAAGCAGGATTGGGAGTGGGGATTAACTATGAAGGGCAGATGAGAGAAGAGTTAAGTGTGTGCAGCTGGGGAATGCCAAAACTGATGTTGCTAAAAAATAAGTAATCTTTATTTTCTTCTTATGGTACAGAGCACTACAAAACACTGAAAAATACTTTAACATGCTTCAGAAATATCTCCATTAAGAGGCCAGAGAGTTTGATGTTCAGGTCATTTTTGAAAAAGGTAATAGGATAGAATTAATGTGTACACACTAAAGGTAAGAATATGTACCTAAACTCCAAGCAACCATACTCACTGTCTCCATACTTACATAGGCTTAAGGCGTAAAATCCAGATACAATTGGCAGTCAGCTAGTACACACTGAAATGTCAGTGAAATATTGACAGAACCTGTGGGGTGTCCGCATTCACAAATATGTGTGAATAGATTGACATGAAGCTTTGGAAATTGTTAGGTTCTAACTGAATGTATAAGCTGATATGGTGATTTGGAAAACTGTCAGGTTCAAAGCAGAGTTCAAATTTACCTCAGTCCTAGGGGAAAGAAATCCATACATATGTGAACAAAAATATGGGATTTCACAGCAGCATCATTCTCAACAACAAAAGTTAAAACAATAAAAGAATAGATTAAATATTGTATTTATTCTTCAGAATGGTCAGTACAAATATACTTATGTATCATTAAAATATATCTGGATTTTGCAAATAATAATGAATGAAAACAGCAAGAGAGAAAAGATAGAGTGAAAGACTTCACTTTTTCAGTGTTCAAAGAAACACATTACTTCTGAGCAGGAATAGTACCCTGAGTGTGGAGTGAAAAGTGAGCAGGGTGTGCATCTGGAAAACATTTATGTCTGGGCCTGACTGTGCCAATTACCTGGCAATGCATCAGGCTTCACAATTATATTTTGTGTTTTCCCATAGGAATTCCATAATAAATATTTGCAAAATGAGTGAAAGGATTGATTCATCTTCATTCTTTATTTGAATGAATCTCATTTATCAGAACTCTATTAAAACTATAGTTTTAACATATATTTACCGACTAGTGGATAAAATCAAGGAAAAATGTACCTGTATTGTGACACAACCCGTTTTCTCTGAAATCTGCTAAAAATCTCAAGCTTAACAGAGATATAGCTAGAGACTTTCTAATCTATTTTTCAACAGTACTACTGTTTGATTTTGTAATTTGATGCTGCGGTTGTTTTGTTTTTATTTGTTAATTTAAGTTTGGATTGTCTTTCTTCAATCCCATTGTCCCTGAATTTTGAAGAATTTGCTTTATTTCCAGTTAAACTTACATGTTAAAGTCTATCACATCTGAGTATCATTCAAATTATTTTGGGGACAGTGAGATAAGACTTGTCTATTGGCTTGAAATGGAAGCATCTTTCTTATTGAAGTTATACATTGTTACTCATTTCATAAATGGCTAATAACATCCAGTATTTATTCTCTCCAACTTTATTTGAATAGGGACGCTGGTATTAGAGTAAACATTGTGACTCCAGAGAATATTCTCTTGTGCCCTGGAATTCAAGCATTGGAAAATGCAGCAGGCTTGTGTGAGACACTTCTGTTTTTATTTCTAATGCATGAGTCTGCTCATCTGTTATTATACAACTTTTAGACTAAAAATATGGGGAATATTTGTTAGGATATGTAGTACATAATTTTAACCTGCCCACATTAAATAGAACTCAGAAAATAATGTTGCATTTTAAGTTATCTTTTATAGGGTGAGATCATATGAGTTTCCTTTCATTAATAACTCCTGTGTAAAAGCTAAAGGGTTTCATCATGACATTTACACACAGAGAGACAAACACACATACACACATKTTGAATTATTTAGAGTTTTCTAGAGAAACAAAAACTTACAGAATATCTATCTATCATCTGTGTATCTTTTATCTAGCTATCATCTGTTTATCTGTATTTACTTATTAGAATGGCTTACAAGATGTGGTACAACAATGGCTGCTTATTAATGGAAGGTCCAAGAACCAACAGTAATTGAGTCTACAATGCTGGATGTCTCAGCTTGTCTTCAGTACACACCATCATTTTGAAGTAGTGGACTCTAATGTCAGTGAAGAATGGGACCTTGTAAGTGAGCACAAGAACAAACAGGTAAAGAGCAAGCTTCCTTCCTCCATTTCCTTTAAATAGGCTTCCAGTAGAAGGTGTGCCCCTCAAAAATTAGGATAAGAGCTGGGTCTACCCTCTTCAAATGATTTAATTAAGAACAAAATACATAATCACTCATGCATGTGCCCAGCTATCTGAACAAGTGATGAAATGGATGGTTAAAAAAAATCCCACACTAGCTCAGAATTGAGAAATAGATAGCTATTTATTTAGGGGTAAACTCAAAAACCAGAATTCTCTGCTTGAACAGTGGACAGAGATCATCGAATCCCGCAATCCAATAATCCGAACAAGCAGCCTGTGATAAGGAAGAAAAAAAGGGGCGGATGCAGGCACTGCATCCACGTATATAGTATAAGAGGCCACGCCCCAGTAGATGGGTAACCACAAGCTACAAGCCTTCCTATAGCAGCTCCCCTTTTGTTTAAATAAGAAAGTTCTAAGCCTAATACAAAATTATATACAATAAGAACAAATAACCTATCCTTACTAGCTTAAGTCTTGTATAATAAATAACATGGCCAAGTCATGAGAGGAAAGTANTTAAATAAGAAAGTTCTAAGCCTAATACAAAATTATATACAATAAGAACAAATAACCTATCCTTACTAGCTTAAGTCTTGTATAATAAATAACATGGCCAAGTCATGAGAGGAAAGTAACTACAGTTATCTAGTCTTAAACCCCATTGAAGATCCAAGAAAGGAAATAATATTACTTGAGTAAGCAGGAAGTGCAAATCAAGCAAATTCCAAAATGTGCAACAAATGAAAGACAACTGGCTACCTGGGCAATCACCCAAAGTCTCATTTGCACCATTGAAGCAACCAACTTTTACTAAGGCCTAGAATAACTGACAGACTATTTTCAAAGGCAAGAAATTATTCAATACCATCTGACCCTTGGCAAGATTTTACAGTCCTGCTTATCCATTTCTGGATGCTATGTATCTTGTTAATGTTTGAGGCATGGGCATTTCTTTGCCCAAAGGCCACTTTTTGCCAAGAAGAAAACAAGTTCCAAGTGGAGTTTCTTCAGTGCTCAACATTCTCTCAGGAATATATAGGTCACAGAAGCAATTGTGTCCCACTTCACCAGAACTCTAAATTATTTAAATAGCATTTTCTACAATTCTTTGAAGTGGTTGAAGATTATCTATCTATACAGAATGTAATCTCTATGTATCTAAACAACCGGATTAGTCTATCTATAAGTATGACAAACAGATGACTATTGATCTATAATTATGAATACCTGCATAACTTAAAGACTAAGACAATAAACAACTATGCAGTAAATGAGAACAATGAACTCTAAATGTAAACAATGTATACATATCTTGATCAGAGGTAGAAATGTACACTGCAATATAATAAATTTATATCAATATATAAAAATGTTTTAAGCAGAGGTAGAAGCATGTATGCATACAATATTCAGTATAATTGAACTTTGTATCAATATACAAAAATCTATATCAATTATATTATTCCTAAGAGTGCCATAGTCTTCCTTAATGAAAGAATATGGAGAAGAAAACTGAAAGCTAGTAACCAATAAATTGAGGTATCCCCACAGTCAAAAAAGCCTCGCATAATACAATCCATAGTATTAGCGAAAGATTACTAAAGGTTGCATTTGTAATGAAATCTGCAATAATGATTTACTTGTTACCTGATTATGCAATCTGGTAAACAGCAATCTTTATTGTCCAGCAGATGGCATGTTTGCAGAGTTGCGACTAGAAGCAATGCAATGGTGACTGGACCGGTCCTGGGCTGCTTTAGTTTCCACCTTGGTACTGGTTAAATACTGAGAATTATGCACTGCTTGACAAGTTAAAGGTAATTAAATCAATCTCATACACGGAGCAACAAACCCAGAATCCAGGGGCAGGCAACAGAAAACCAGAAGCTACACAAGCCGCCATGGGCAAGGAATCACCCTGAGGGGAATGCAGCTGTTGTGCCTACGTGGCCTGGGATATTTCCAAGTTGCCACATGCAGCAAATTCCGTTGTGACGGGGTTTCTACATAGAAAAACCAAACCAAGCAAAACAAAACCACTTAGGCAAAAGCAAGCCTGTCTGGGCTGTGGAATGACCAGGCTGTCCACCCTGTGGGCATGGAGTTTAAATCCACGTGGGCGCCAAGTGAACGTGTGATGAAAGAGACACTTAAATGAAATTCCGCACTAGCTCAGTATTGCAAAATAGATAATTATTTATTCAGGGGTAAACTCACAAATCAGAATTCTCTGTTTGAATGGTGGACAGAGATCGAATCCGGCAATCCAACAATTCAAAAGAGCAGCCAGCGAAAAGGAAGGAAAAAAGGGGCGGATGCAGACTCTGCGTCCACTTAGATAGTGTAAGAGGCCATGCCCCAGTAGGCAGGTAACCACAAGCTACAAGCCTCCCTACAGCACCCAGCCATATGGGTCTTAGTTAAATTCAGATGCAGTCAGCTCACAAACAAGAATAGACATCACATATTGCTTATGTCTATTGACTCCATTACTTCCACTGTCTTTTTGCTACTACCTTTTTCTTTTTTTTTCCAGAAGAAAATCTCTCTTCTGGAATTAGAAAAGGGTTGGGGTGGAAAATGTCTACAGATGCTATCATATCTAATTATATATATTTAGACATCCTCAAAAATAGAGAAAAAGGAGTCTCCACTCAGATTTCATTACACATGAGATAGCAACAGAAAGAGAGACAGACTGACAGACAGAGAAAGGCAGATTAAACCTAGATTCTGTATCATATTTATTAAAACTATATGCTACAAGAGAGTACAAGAAATATTTATTTATATTTCATTGGGGATGCTAAGAAATATGTCTTATTTTAAAACCCAAGAAACCTATGGATTTGTATTTCTATGGTGAGTTTATCTTAGAAGACCCTTTAAACACGAGGCTTAAGGAAGGAATATGTGTATAAACAATCCTTGCCACTTTCTGTCTCACACAGGGTCTTCTCTTTGTCTGAAAAATCACATATAGCTCACTAAGATATTTCTATATATTAGTTTAAAGACGTACTGTGGGTGGGATGCTGCACTACAGATTTTCAAAATAAGCTTCAAATGAGAGGCCATCAATTAACTTCTGCTTTTTATAGGTTTGACACACATTATTTTCCATTACTGAAAGCCTTGGTAGAACCTTGTATCTGTGCTTTTACGGTTTCTATAAAATACAGTTTTAGCAATGAATCCTTATCAGTTGATATTTTTTTCAGAAGTGCATGCTTCTAAGATGTAATGCCAAATTACTGTCTATGGATGTGTACTGTCACTCTTCTATCTCCCTAAATTCAATCATCGAAATCTGTGCTCTCTTTGATCCTTTAGTAACGTAGCTGTATTTTTTCTATGAGATAAATTTTCTCCTTATATTATATTGTGGGTATGAAGATTTACAACCTTTCTAAAATGAGGAATGAACAGAAATTGGATTTTCTCACACCAAAGATATTCTGTCATACCTTTGCATAAGTCATAAAACAAGCCCTTGAGGAATAGCTCAGGTTTGGTTGTATAAATACCACATGATTATAACTGCATATGCATTGTGTTGCATGAATTAGCTCAGGTGTTGCTGATCACAGAAATAAAAATGACAACTCAGATACTGTTAATAATTTTTAAATTCATGCAATATTAAAAAATTAAGCTAGGTCATGGTTGTTTGGGTTTATTATCTAGTTTAACAGGTCTGACACTAGTACAATTTCCTTGCAGCAATTTTATTTCATTCATTTATGGGAAATAATACATGAGAAAAAACCTAGGAGTGATAAACTCACAAAATAAACTCCTATGACTATATATTTTATTTGGGAATATATGATGTGGGATGTCCTTCTGTATATGTGCTGCTTTATTGGTTGATAAATAAAGATGCTTCAGCCTATGTTAAGGCAGACTATAGCCAGGCAGGAAACCTGAATAGAGATATAGGGAAAGGATAGGTGGAGTCA
>LOEQ01013583.1:0-11767 GCA_001685075.1 Bramus lutescens | reverse complement strand
AGAAGCTGTCTAGCTGGGTCTGTGGTAGGGAAGAACTCTGGGTGCAGTGATAATCCACATGGGAGAAGCTGTCTAGCTGGGTCTGTGGTAGGGAAGAACTCTGGGTGCAGAGATAACCCACACGGGAGAAGCTGGCTAGCTAGGTTTGTGGTAGGGAAGAGCTCTGGATGCAGCGACAATCCACAAATCCCTCAATCTCAACAGAGGTGAGAGGGACTGAGGAAGACCTCCGACGTCAGTCTTCTACACATAGGTACACTTGTGTACAAGAACATGTGAACATGAATATGCACATGCATACATCCAGCTGCATTCATATGAAAAAGGAAATTACTTCCCTTGGTCTCAGACACATTATCTGTAAAATGGGATCCTGGTCAAGTAAACGGTGTGGGGCTCAATTTCTCCAGTATCATGTACACATTTACAATATGCAACATAGCAGATAACTTCTAGAAGTACAAGACTGTTCAAAGCCATGGGTGGACTCCTTATTCTTCTACAGAGTCCTAACAAGGGACTTCCATTTGTTTCTATATCTCTGAATCTTTGTCTTTGCTTTCTAGACTCTATTGGTGCCATACCTTCTTTTATGCTGGGAACTAGACACTGTGAAAACTTCAATGAAACACAAATCTCACATAACCAAAAAACCCTCAGGTCCTGTTTTGTGTTGGCCCACTCCGGGCATGGGGGCTTCTCTGGAGTGTAGTTGATAATATCCATTCACACTACATTGGGGAGACTGGTTCTTTGCCTCTCTAACAGGTACCAATTGCAAATAGCTTCTTGGTTAGGGGTGTTTGTGTGCATTGATTTTCGTTGTTTCATTTTATTTTGAGATAAAGAACATGATGTTGAGTGGGTATGGAGGTGGGGATGATCTGGGAGGACTTGGGTAGGAAAAATATAATATAAATACATTGTAATTTTTGAAAAAATTAATGTAGTAAAATACTCAAGAGAATAGTTTTCCTGAAGGAAGAGTGTGTGTGTGTGTGTGTGTGTGTGTGTGTGTGTGTGTGTTAACTGAAGCAAGTTCAAAGACAGTCTGGCTGCATAGGGCATGCCCCTCCCCCCCCACACCAGGGGTGGGTGGGAGAAAAGAACCTCAAAATGAGACATTTCTAAGCATTTGTTTATAGTGATGTGAATATATCTACACTATGCTCTTTAAAATTTTGTTTTAATTGAACTTTTATTTAATAATAGTTATTTTGCCTGCATATATATCTATGTACTACACGCATTCCTGGTACTAGTGGAAGCTGGGCGAGGGCATTGGATCCCCTGAGACTTGAATTCTGGACTTTTGTGATTCTCATGTCAGCGCTTGGAATGAAACTCAGGTCCCTGGATGAGCAGCCAGTGCTCGAGCAGCTGAGCCGTCTCTCCAGCCTGAAAAACTGGACCTACCCTTAAAAATGGTGAAGATGGTGAGTTTTGTGTTGTTTTCATTATCACAATGAAGCATGTATGACAGGGCAACATTTGATCCTTTCTCTAGGAAAAGACGCAGGCTCAGCCAACACAAGAATCCTGCATGATTTCTTGAGCTACAAACAGCTGAGGTCCACTGAGGAGCATTTCTAGACAAACTGTCACTCAGAATCTTCCATGTTAATTTTTAACACTGGAACCTCACTGAAAATCTCTGTGAACCCTTAATGTTTTACAACCTTTCCTATTTCAGGTCTTTCTTACACCAAGTCTCCCTATGAACTTAGCTCTCTGTAAACACCCAGCCACCCGATGTGGTCTCCATACCCTTGGTCTTATGGAATTCTTCCAGTAGGTAACCAGCCTCCTCCTGGATCCGTTCCTCAATGCTCCGCTTTCCCATCCCAAAGTTTCGAAGAATGGTCAGGGAAAAACGCCGAAGAACCTTCCATCGTTCTCCATTGGACAGAGCCAAACCTGCCGGAATGTCAGTGGTCAGGCCCCTGCCCCTCCTCTTTGTGCTCTCAAGAATGTAGTAGACACAATTATGAAACTCAACTTTCCAGGCTCAATGGGAAATCAAAATTCCCTCCAAAATAGCCCAGGGATGAAAGAAAAGGGAATGAGGCTAGAAATAATCTTGGAGAGCAAGGAAGTTTTCTTTTAGGTTAGTGAGCTGTGGCTGGGTTAGTTTCAGTGCCAAGAAAAGTGGAGGAGATAAGGATGGCATGCCATATAGAGTATTCCTTAAATGGAAAGACTATTTTTGTCTTCTTAGTGCCAGTTGGAGTTTTCAAACTTTTATATGTATGTGCACAGAAGCTCACCGCTGTACATCAGCACACCTATAAAAAAGGATTTACCTTGAATGAAGACTGCAGAAGAAATCACCTGAGTTGTGGATTGGTGAATTCCTTCGGATTTTAGTAAGATCAGTTTAGAATATGTTGATAAATGACAAGAAGAGTGTAATGGTGGAGTCCAGAGGAGGGCATCAGATTGCCCTGAAACTGGATGGTTGTGAGCCCCATGTGAGTGCTGGGAACCAAACTCAGCTCTTTGGATAAGCAGCCTGTGTTCTGAACTGGAATGATATATGGGTGGGTAGATGAATGTCTGTCTGTCTGTCTGTCTGTCTGTCTGTCTGGACAGATATGAGGATGAAACACTCTGAGTGAGGTGTTAGTGGACAGAGGGATTAAGATGAACAGAAGAAAAGGTGCATGGATGGCTAGAAGAGCAGCTGGATGGCAAGATTAATATGTGTGTGGATGACTTAAAGGTCACTGCACAAATCAAAGTATTGGTGGATTCATGGATACATAGAACACTGACAGAAAAATGAATAATAGGATGGAAAGATCTTTGCATACACAGGATAGTGATTATATTTTCATGGATTCATAGAACAATGGGTAGAACTGAGAAAAATGTATATTGATAGAAGGATAGATAGACAGACAAACAGACAAAATGAGAGAAGTGAGCCTGCCTACATTTGTAGAATGCACAGGTAACACTAGACAAGAATAATCCTAAATGCAGGTGCTGGGGATCTGTGTTGTATGTGTGTATGGGCAAATAGGAACTAAGCTTGGCTGCAAAGGCTTTATGGGGCACACAAATATTGCCACACAGTAATTCATTAAAAGTAAGAATAAAAATGACACTGTAAACATTGTAGAATCCAGATTCTGGAATTCAAAAACCAAGTAGCCCTCACACATACTGTATGACATTACCTTACCCTTTTCACCATTAGCTTTTGCACTTCCAAAATTAGCAAGGCTTTCATACCCTTCTCGAGGGAGTCAATGTACGTGATTCATGAATCATCTACCAGAGAGACACGTCAACACACCAAATACATTGCAATTTTTTTGTTCTTATTGCTGCCACTTACCATGACCTTGGAAGTTCTTCTCTAATGTAGGCATGTCACCACGGCCACTGAAGTCATCTGCTTGGTCAACCAGGGCCTCCTTCACAGCCTCGTGTCCACATAAGATAACCACTGGCCTTGGACCAAAGTATACAGTAAACACAGTCCCATATTTTTCCTGGAGCTGGGAGTGAAGGAAGATACCGAGGGAAGGAGAAAAATAGAGTGAGACGAGACCTCCAGTCAAGGCAAAGGTAGAGATTCTAGGAAGATGGAAAGGTAGGACTCAAGGAAGGTCCTGGTCTTGGAAGGGTGTTGGGGAAAAGCACATCATACCGATTCCTGTGACCTTGGGCAGTACATGTCCCTAATTTTGTACATCTTAGTTTTGTTTGTGAAACAATGGCCTTGGAATAGCGGAACTCTGCGAATCTACACCTTCTCTTTTTGAAAGGCTAGGTTTCTAGTGTCGTAAAAGTCTAAGACAATTTGAGAACAAATTTGTCCTTAAAGAAATGAGACTGCACAACCCCTTAGACTGTGATCCAGGGTACTGAAAAGAGGGGAGCTCCGTTCTAGGGTACTCAGAGTCTAAGACTTTCTTCCCCCTTGATTCCAGGATTCCATAATTTAAGTTTAATAAAGTGTCTCTCTGAGTCTGTGTTTAGGAATCATGGGCTTGGTGTGAACTCAGCTCTGCTGTTTGTTGACTTCATTGCTATAAGAAGCAATGGACACACTCACCTTCACGAAGGACTGAAATATGCCATCAATGCGAACTTGAAACAGGTTCCCCAGAAATGGTATTGGTGTGGGGCCGGGGGGCAGCTTCCCTCCCTTACTGGTTCTCTTCCAAGCAATCAAGATGAGCAGGCAAGACAAACAGAGTGCCATAAAGATGCTGAAGGCCCCTCCCAGCGCCATGGTGCTGTCAAGTGTGTGTGTCCTTGAATCCAGATCCTGCCTAAATAGCTTCTGGGAGATCAGCTTAAACTGAAATCTGAACCCTGTGGGAGTCAAACTATCCCTGTATTACACCATCAGGAGGCAAATCACTTGGTGAGTGTGAACTTACACAATTTGTAATCTCTCACCTGCACAGAGGTGTATTGATTTCACCCAGGAAAACCCACAAGGGGTTATCTCCTTTCTTCCCATTTCAAGTTTCCCAACTGTCTTTTAGCTTTGTATTTTTGTGACATCTGAGAAGCAATGTATTCATAGGGAATCTGCACAAAGTATAGGCTTTCCTACATTATCCTGATATGTGAACTCTCCTCCCTCAGACCCTTGTTTTTGGCTCATTGAATACCAATTCATTGGGCACTCCTTCCACCTGTCCAGAGAATGCCAGGGGCAAGATGCTTCCTTTCCTAGTTCAGCACATCCAAGGACATTTCACAAGCAGCCCCTGAGAGTTTCCCACTCATCCCTGAGACTTTCACCCTAAAGCACATCTGGTGGAAGCAATGAGGACTAGAGTGTGTGTGGTGTGGTGTGTGTCTGCATGTGCATGAGTGTGGTGTGTGCATGTGTGATGTGTGGTGTGTGCGGTGTTTGTGTGATTGCGAGTGGTGTGTGTGAGTGTGATGTGGTGTGTACGTGTGTGTGTGATGTGGTGTGTACATGGGTGGGGGTGGGGGGTGTACATAAGAGAGAAAAAGAGAGATATCGCATGTGGAGTTGGGTGAAGTTGTAGGGACACAGGAGAGGAATTGGAGGGAAGGGAAAGGGGAATGAATTTGATCCAAACATGTTATACTCATGTGTAAAGTATTCAGCAAAGTACTATAAAAGAAGTAAACCAAACCATGTTTTATAGGATCTCATACAAGTTAGTATCTACTCTAGATACAATGATGAAAGATTAGATTGTGTTGATTTATCCAAACTCCATGATGTGATGTCTAAGATGCAGGGAACACTCAGAACGCCACCCTACAGATTGGATTCACCCTTGGAGATGCTGCCTAACATTCTCTGTCCTTGAGAATCTAGTAAACAGTTCCCATCTATTTTCATGCCAAATATCTGAAAACTTCTTTCCTGGCCCCAAACGCATTCACAGGCTGTTGTTCTGTTTCGCTGTGTCCTGGCACCACCACACAGATATGACCTTGTTGTCAGATATCTGGGTTTTCGCATTTGGAAATCAAGTTCCTTTTATTTACCTGCAGGTTCTGAGAACAGAGCTTGAGTCAGACACCCATGCTTGTAACCTCGGCAGCTAAATCAGGATTTAGGGCCAGCCTGGGCATATGTGGTAAGAACTGGACAGGGAGAATGATGAAGATTTAGCTGGCTTAGCAGGGGTGTTCCATGTCCAGGAGAACTGGTGGGAATTCTAGGCAGACTAAATGTGTCACTTTCTTTATCTTAGGTCTGCTGTTGGGAGACCTTCCTTCCTTTCTAGGGAAACGAGAAAAACATTTAGCTTTCCATCCTCTTTCATGCCTCATGTGTCCTATAGCTGCATTCCGCCCTTCCTCATCATCTAAGATTACCCTTTCTTCATCTCCTTTCTACATGCTATACCACACACATGTATGTACATTTGTTTACATATATAAATGCATACACTATAGAAGTAATTTCGGAGGTTCCTCAAAAACAATCAACAACAGCAACAAACCTCACAAAAACCCAAACTGCCCTATGACCCAGCTGCTTTGCTCATGGGCATTTGCCCAGTGGATCCCACACTTTACCATAAAGATACTTGCACCACCATGTTCATTTCTGTTCTATTCACTACAGCAAGGAAATAGAATTAATGTAGCTGTTCATCAACAGGAGAATGGATAGTGAAAATGTAGTGTGTGTCTAAAATAAAATCCTGTTCAGGTATAAAAGAAAAATGAAACCATAAAATCTGCAGGGAAATAAGTGGGTATAGGATACACAACATTAATTGAGGTTGTATAAGCTCAGAAAGAAAAATAAAACAAAACTCTCACTCCAGATGCCTTTCATTGTAGTGGCATTTCATTTTTTTCAATAAACAAAACTTTCCTGAGGATCAGAAAAGTAAAACAGCCACACTGGCCAGCGTTACAGACCAGGTAGTAATAACACACACCTCTAATTTCTGCAGCCACACTAGTTTGCCATAGAAAACAGGCACAAGCGGTGCATGCCTTTAATCCCAGACTAGAAAGGATTATAAAATGGGAGGAGACAACTCTCAGGCTCAGTCTCATTCTGAAATTCCTGGAAGTAGGATTGCCATTTTGGACTGAGGTAGATGTAAGAGCTAGTGGCTGGCTGTTTTGCTTTTTTGACCTTCAGGTTGAACCCCAATTTCTGTCTCTGAGTTTTTTTGATCATGCTTCATTTCATAGAGTAAAGACCCAGTTCTAGGGTCTCCCTTGACTCTTAGTTTCATTTTGCCACCCCTTTTTATGTCCGTCCGTCACACACACACACACACACACACACACACATGCATGCACCCCACAGGTATGGTCTTTTAATTTTGCTGTGGTTGTGGTAATGAAGTGTGGTCATGAATCGTAGTGATAGTTGCTTTTAGAGTGCCAGATTAGACAAGAAGGGACATTGTACTGGCTAGTCTTATATCAACTTGACCCATGAAGTTGAGCTATCTGAAAGGAGGAGACCTTAACCAACAAAATTCACCCATAATACCTGGCTATAAGGCATTTTCTTAATTAGTGATTGATGGAGAAGGAGTATCCCATTGTGGTTAGTGCTATTCCTGGACTGATGGTCCTTGATTCTATAAGAAAGAAGGCTGAGCAAGCCAGTAAGCAGCACCCCTCCATGGTCTCTGCATCAGCTCCTGCCTTCAGGTTTCTGACCTGTGTGAATTCCTATCTATCCTGAATTCCTTAGATGATGAGCAGCAATATGGACTATAAGCTGAATAAATCCTTTTCTCCACAACTTGCTTTTTGTTCATGGTGTTCCTCACAGCAATAGAAGCCCTAACTAAGACATTTAGCAGTCTAGAAGTCCAGATTCCTAACCATTACCCAGGGTAACTCAAAGAATGCTTCTCAGCAGTAGGGATTGAAAGATTTCTATAATAACTTCACTTAGTATCTGACGGTCATTTTCCTTATTTCCTCTTGAATTCTAATTCTCTTGTCCTAATTGTCTATAACTTCTTCACTCTATTTTCTGTCCCAATTCTAACATTCTTTAGTCTTCTACCTTCTTATTCTTCTACATTCTACATTCTTCTTACTCTACATTCTGAGTTCTTATTTTTTCTGTCATTATAATCTCCTAAGCATATTTACCCCATTTATTAGCAACTTGTTAGTATTATAAAAAGTTACAAGATCATATCTCATGGACACAGGCATTCTTTAAAGATATGTAGCAAAATTTATCAGCTAGTTTGCAGCCAACTGCTGCTGTGGCTGTGAGGAGGTACTGGCTATCTCTAAAAGGGACCACTATAAGTTACAAAGGAAGAAAACTAAGACGTTTAGAGAACTAAGGAAAAGGCAAAGAATACATGCACTATTTAGATTTCTTAAGTATGATTAATAATATCTGGACAAGGTTTGTTAGTAAATAGCCTTGATGTGGGAAAGCCTTCTGTATATTTGGTGCTTTTATTGGTTAATGAATAAAGCTGTTTTGGCCAATGGCTTGACAGAGTAAAGCCAGACAGGAAATCTGAACAGAGATGTGGAGTGAGAGTAGGTGGAGTCAAAGAGATACCCATAGCTGCCTAAAAGGAGACAGATACCACCAGAACCTTTACCGGTAAGCCACAGCCTTGTGGTGATACATAGATTAATAAAAATGGGTTAATTTAAGATGCAAGAGTTAGCTAGGACTATGCCGGAGTCATTGGCTAAGCATAGTTGCAATTAGTATAGTTTCTGTGTGATCATTCAGGGCTGGGCAGCTGGAAATGAATGGGCAGTCTCTGTTTACAAAATGGTGCCCTACATGTGACAACTACATCTGCATAAAACCTGAGAGAGTTTGGGAAGGAATTCTAGACATAAAAAAATAGAGTTAAGCATGACTTCTTAGTAGCCGCATTTTTTTTTTCAAATAGGCTGTGTTTGCAGGCCACAAGCAGAGGTGCAGCTCCATTAAGCAATGGCTGCTTCCTGGATCATGTGGCAGAATGACTTCTGGCTCTTTCAGGAGGCCTTGCACTTAAATGGGGTCTGTGATCAGTGTGTTACAAATTGCTTAATGGTGGCAGAGACCTGCTGTGTCCCTGGAGCTGGGGTGATGAGCATGGCTTGCAGAGCTGACAGTGAACATCCCATCATCATGTTGGCCTGGGCAGAGCCAAAAGGCAAAGATGCCATAGTACTAGCCACGCCGTTTAACATTTAGTGCCCCTGGAAAGAAAATGATTACAGATACGGAATAAAAACAGATTTAGATAAAAAAGACCTCTGAATGGATCGGATCACACTGTTGGATAAATGTACATAGGCTTGGGAGAGAAAAGAAAAGAGTATAGACAGTTATAAAAAGAAATAGCTTTAAAAAATAAAACAATGTCTTCAAAGAGACAGTCATAGATTAAAGGAATAAAAAGATAAGCCACATAAAGATAAAAAATACACAGAGAGTCTGGATTATGCATATTATTGTGCTTTCTTTGAAATTTTTGACTACAGAGAGACATTTGATTGTGGGGGCTGCTAAGTTAAACCAACAAATATATTTTAAAGGTATCTTGACTTCAGAATTTGAGTCTAAGGATATGTTACTTTGGAAAAGAGGTTCTGCTTTTGTTTCCACAGAGGATGAAAACCTGTGAATTCCTTCCAGGCTAACGTGATTTAATGGAACAAGAGTCCCCAAAAGTTCTCTGTGAACCCCTAAAAATACTTTGCCCAAAAAATAGCAGGAGGCAGTTTGGGACAACTACACCCAAATTCCCAAACTAAATAAAATGGAGGGAGATATTATATACAGATGAATAATTTGTATTTGTATGGATATTGGCTTATTGATACAAATTTAAGGTCAATTTTCTTATATGCATACTTCTACTCTTATTTAAGCTATTATGTTTAGGCAGCTCTTTTAAAATGTAATATATAATTAAAAATTGCAGGTTAATAGGTAATCATTTATTTTTTTCTTGAAAAAAGCAAAACAAATAAATTTAATAACTTTCCGAGATAAAACAAACCATGAAACCCACCACCCTGAGACAAATATGTCATAATTATATCAGATATGGTTGTATAATTCTATCATAATTGTTCTCCAAAATTTGGTTCATAAAAATATTTTTAATAATTTTAAGATTTCATACAATGCATTTTGAGCACATTCAAACCTCCCATTTCCTTCCCTTACCACTCTCAACCTTCCCATGCCAACATCTCTTTCCAGCCAATTTAGAGAGTTTTTAAAAAAATTTTTTTCTTTCCCATTGATTACAATTTGCTTTGTCCTGCTAGTTATAATACTGGAGTATGCTGTGGTATATAGAAAGCCTACTATTGGTAATATTATAAAAAATAGAAACAATAAAATCTATTTTTATTATTTATTTATTATTTATTTATTAAATAAATGAAGCATGACTCTCTTACTAGAAGCAATTAAACACCAATAGCACCTCAACCAGTGGTGAGCTATACATCCACCTTTCCATATCTAGGCTTGGGTTTTGTTTCTTTTGACAATTTATTTCCAATCAAAATAAAGATTGTAATTATGCAGTCTGTGTTTGTTTTGTTTACAGCAAGAGTCACATTCATTAACTTCAATGAGCTGAGACTAGAATGAGAAATGCAGCAAAAATAAAACAAATTGGAAGTATAATAAATAATTAATTTTTATCTGAAATAACCACTGAAACCTGTACATAATTTTCTCAATTACTCTGAGTGAGAATCCCAAATTGATTTTCCACATACATAAGCTAATTGCAACATAAATCATAGACATAGAACATTTAAAATATATGGGAAAATGTAAATAGCACCATACCTAATTGTAAACCTGTATTATTTAAAGTATTATACATAAAAGGATTTATGTCTACCTTTTTACAAACATACAACTTAAAATTCTGATATGTATTTCCATCACAGCATAGAGACCTTGGTTTCTTTATCATCGTACTTCTGCTGTAACTAGCAAGAATATTCCCATCCGGAGAGAGGGTGTGCATCACTGATTTGATGGTGGTGACCTGTGGGGTAGACCTGTAAATTTGCTTTTGCTGTTCCCAAGGTAATCATAGGCTCTTTATGGAATACATCAGAAGTTTACCAGCTACCCAATTTTTGCCAAGAGAAAAGCCTTCTTAAGACCTATTGATTCTAATAATAACAAGGAGTAATAGTACTTCCCTGAAAATGAGTAGGTAATGGTTAAAATGTCTAAGTGTGTGTCATGTAAAACTCATAGAAATCACACATGAGTACAGAGGTCAGAAGTACTGGTCTTGTTGAACTGGGATCATAGGTAGTTGGAGAACATATGACATGATTGCTTGAAGCTAAAGAACACTGGATAAGTGTATGCTAGTTATGTTTACTATTGTGATGAAACAATGATCAAAAACAAATTGGTGAGGAAAGCGCTTGCTTGGCTTATGCTTCCGCCTTACTGTTCATCAGCCTGGACAGAAACTCAAACAAGAACCTTGAGGCAGGAGCTTATATAGAGGCCATCGAGGAGTGATGCTTACTGGTCTGGTCAACATGCTTGCTTATAGAGAAGCCAGGACTACCAGACAAGATGGGACTTTACCTATAAGGGATTCAACCTTCCCCCATCATTTCCTGATTACTAAAATGCCCAACAGACTAGCCAACATCTAGATTGGTAGAATTTTCTTCATTGAGTTTTCTTCCTCCTAGACTATTATGGATTACAGCCTGTGTCAGGTTGACATAAAAACCAGTGGGGAAAATAGACTCCATGTCAACTTGATGCACAAACACATTGGTTATTAAGCATGACTTTTCCTTTCTTGTCTCCAAGATATCATATTAATATTATAATACAAAAGCATTTTATGAACTTAAAAAGTAACACAGCCTTACAAACTCACTTTAAGCATAGTCTCCTTATAAAAAACTTATCTTTTATAAATTCCAAAGACTCCGTAGAAGTCAAAATTTCTTTTTTAAAAAAAGTAAGTCTCAATGGTGGACTATTATTTAAAAAATACATTTCTGCTTTAAGAGGAAAATCAATGACCCAGTAAGGATCCCAACAAGGCGAAGCCAAACTACAACTGTGAACTGTATAAATGACTCAGTGTCCAATGTCTGGGATCCATTCACAATATCCTGGACTTCTTTTTTTCTTTTTTTCATTTTTTCTTTACTTAATTTTTTTATTATCTTTATGATTATTAAAAAAATTTCCACCTCCTCCCCTCCTCCAATTTTCCTCCCCCTCTCCCTCCCCCATTCTCTCTCTCCCTCCCTTTCCAGTCCAAAGAGCAGTCAGGGTTCCCTGCCCTGTGGG
>LOEQ01013582.1:0-14972 GCA_001685075.1 Bramus lutescens | reverse complement strand
CAGGCCAGAAGCCACGCTGCTCTGTCTGTGACTTGCAGAGAAGACCGATTTTGCAGCTGGCAAACTCACATCATACTTCTTTGGAAACGAAAAAGCCAAGGGCTTGCTGGACGACCTGCCGTAAAACAACGTTGAACTTGCCACCATGTTGACTTTTTCCAGTTGAAAATTAAAGATCTACCGCAATCATTTTCTGCTCTGCATTGATTTAAGGACCCAGCCGAATAATAATTTAGATTCGACTTCTCATCTTTGCATAGGTTCATGATTTGTAAGCTATTTCTGGCAACTGTCTCTGTAAAACCAACGAGATTTCTTCTTATTCATCTCAGATTTTGGCTCAGCTCCCTCATAATTAGCCCTTAGGTCAAAGTAACAAGTATTTAAGACTAAATTCCATGGGAACCAAGTCCTGAAGGACATTTCGCAGGAGCAATGCTAGTCACTGGAGCCTTGGGCTTCTCTGTTTAAGTTTATGCTGTAATGAATTAACTGGATGGTAGCCTTTTGAAAAAACAAAAAGAGAAACAAAACAAACCATTGTGATGACATTTATTTGTGTGTGCTTTAAATAATTCTTGTTTTCAGGGCTCGGAAAATCAGGTTGGTAGAATAAAAATCATCAAGAAGGAAACTGGCGAGCACCGAGAGGATGGCACTAAGTGCCACCGTTTTCTTTGAAGCAGCATTTCAATTACAGGCGCTGCAACTGTGGTTTGAATTATCTGTATGATGGGAGCATTTTTCCTCAGCCAGAGAAAGTTATGCCTTACAAAAAAAATCATATTTTTATTTTAGATAAGCGCCATAGGTTAGACTTATGAATGAAACCATGCATCTCATTTATTGGATATTTTTATTTTTCTCAATCTCACTGCTTCAGAAACCTAGCCATTTTCTGGAGTTTTAGTGTTTTTAAGGTCAATGTGGGAATTTTACCATAGGTGGCGCTATTGCACACATCTTGCTGTTAGAAGCCTCCCTCTATATAGAATGAGTTTGGCAGGCAAGTTTAATGGAAGCTGCTTAATAGTATACATTATATATCATAAATTCTACTTAATGATTCTGCCCAGATAAAGAGCCATGAGCCCATTCCTCCGTGATTGATATGCTTGTTTCATCCAAATTACCACCATTTGGTAGATTATGACTTTTATTAGCAATCCAAAAGTTTTAACAAGTAGATCACGGCTCACCCACATTAAAGTGCAAGAAAACCCTGGAGCTTCCCATTCTCTCCCAACTGCAGAGATGGCACTACTGGTATTTCTCAGTAAAAAAATAAAAACATGGTGGCATCATTAAAGGGAGGTGGGCATTTGAGCTACTATAAGGACAATTGACTTCCTTGCAAATGGATGAATATAGGAATCTCACATGGGCCTAAAGTGAGGGGACATTTGCAATAAAGATTTTGTTGATGGCTTGATAAAATTCAGTGTGTGTGTGGTAGTAGGGGTTGTTATATATTATGCATATGAACATTTACTTTAGAGGAAGGGATGCCACCATGAAAATTTAAAATTTCAAAGAGATTACATAAAAAGGGAGTGGAAACAGGTGCCGAGGCGCGTACCTGAGAGAGATGAGCCATGAGAGGAGGCTGAGCAGTGGACAGGAAGGGAGGAGAGAGAAGACAGACTCCAACTAAAGGGCCAGGCACTAGGACTCACTCATTGCTCTGGTGTGTGAAGAAAAGTCTTTTATGGAGGGACAGGATGCTACTTTCTGGAGGTTGCTCTTGTCAAAGCCATGCTAGTTTCTAGAGACAGAGTCTTCTATAGCCCAGGCTGGCTTTGAAGTCTTTATGTAACCACAGATGAATTTCCAAGTGCCAGCCCATTTGGCCCAATTCTCTCAGCCTGCATTGTGCCTTAGTACAGATACTTTGTAACACAGATACTGTACTTACAAAGTATTGCAGAGGATATGTTTTGATGAGATTGTATCCACATGTATTTGTGCATATGTACACATACATGTATACTTATGTAGCTGAACTAGTTGGAGGAAAAGAGGCTATCACCATGAGAGTGGGGAAGTCTGTGAGAGCTTTGAGGGAGAGTTGGTGGGAGATGTGGAGGTGGAAAAGAAAGAAAAGAGATGGAGCTCTATTTTACTTAAAACATTTGAAAAAGTGAAAATAAAGAAAATGTTTTGGAAAGCAGGTGGTTCCCATTCTGTAAACTTTTTTATTTTATGTTAGGAAATATTAACATAAATCAATGACCGAAGATCTGCCACCTTTGCCCAATAATAATGGAGAAAACCTTTGTTCTGTTAGGTGTTAGGGGAAGGAACTACATGACGGTTTTCTAAAGCCATTACATAACAAGTTAAAAATAATCTTCCTTAATGATTTAGTGGTGTGAGTTGAAGTTAGAACATCAAAGATGATTGCATGTGGGGTGAGGCTATTGTTTTTGGAGGGGTTCTTTAAAATACTTGAAAACATTTAAAATGTCATTTCCACTCATTTATTTCTTGCTCTGTGCTCGACTCCTTTGTGTGGTAAGGCAACTTTTGATTGTTCCATTTGTGAGGCCTTCATGTTTCCTCTTGAACTAACAATTTCTAGTTCCACAAAAAAAATCAAAGTTTCTGTGTGGAGGGCAGAAGATCAAGTTCACATATCAAGGTCTCAAAAGTCTTGTAGAAACAAAGCAGTTCCTATTAAGCCATAAATCAGGAAAGGATATTCACTTAGGAACCAATGAGGAATGCCCAACACTTGAAATGATGCCGGAGCAGTTCCCTTTTTCAATGTGGGAACTAGATTATGTTTCTTCCTTTCTTACTTCTTTTTATGGATAAGAACAAACGCAATCTCTTGTACTTTCTAAAAAAGCATAGCCATTCATTATCTGGGCTGCTTTACTTCGTTTGTCTTTCAGAAATAGCACTGCTAAGTGGACCAACTTGCTAAGACATCCAGTAAGATGTTTGCTGATGAATGAACTTTTCATACTAAGAAAATTGTTCATTAGCCAAATCTTTATTGGTTGTCTATGTGCTGGTCGTTTCATATGCTTTCTCTATATGAATATTTTTAACCATCTCCAAACCTTATGAAGCAGGCATTATTGACCCTGTTTTATAGATGAGAGCTGAGACAGGAAACTCTGATACCCAAGATCATATCCTAGAGCTGGGGAAGAGGGCTTCCAGGACTTTGATGCCTGTCATTACCCCGACTCAGCACCCAGGCACCCGCAGCACACCTGAGGCTTCCATTGTAGTAATGAGATAGGAGTTAGTCAGTCAGGGAAGTGTGAACCAGAGATGTTGTCTATCAGTTTTAAATTTATTGTACCCTTAGAGGCAGGAAGAAACACGGAGCCATCCTAGAATCACCAGTGAGGAAGCTGCCATGCTCTGAATCAGTATAGTGTTCCTGATTTTCAGCACTGCTGAAGCTGGCTGTGGGGTGTACTTCCACGGTTCTGTGCGTTGGGAGCTCGTTTGGCTACCTGGGAGGTAACAGAAACTTCAAGAGTTGGAGTCTAGTGAGTGGGTGGGGGCTGTGTGTGATGAAAATATAGCTCTGCGGAAGCCTTGATCTCTCAGGAGATGAGACAAAAGTATGGCCAAAGCTAAATTCAACCCCCAAGTCTCTCCCTCTGCCTGCTTGTTTGGTGATGTGGTCTTTCTCACACACAGACTCTGGCCATGGCACCATGATTCCTGAAACAGAGGCCGAATCAGTGAGGCTGCTGATCTTGGACTGTCAGCATCTGAAACTGAGAGCTGTTTTATAAACCTGGCTTCTCTCAAGTGTTTTGTGATTATTTGTTGTGAGACAGGGTCTCTCACTGCATAGCACTGGTGGGTGTGGAACTTGCTCTGTTGACCAGGCTAGACTTGAGCTCACAGAAATCTCCTGCCTTAGCCCCTGGAGTGCTGACTTTAGAGATGTGTACTGTCATGTGTGGCTGTGCCTCAAGTGTCTTGTTATAGCAAAAACAAGTCCTCATACAAGTTTTTAAGAATACCCAGAATATTAGACACCAGATAGTCAAATAAAATCGCAATGTACCATTGGGGTATTTCCTCCATGGGTCTCTACTCTTTTCTCCCTCTTTAGGAAGACACTGATAGCTTTTGTGCAGAACTATCTTTTCAGGGGTGTGGCTGCAGAGAGCTACATTAGAAATAGACTCGGCATATTCCTCTGGAGAAAAGGGCAGAATGTTTAGTGCGCATTACAATAAATGATTCAGGATCCTAGAGCTCAGCATCGCTTTCTCTAATGCAGCATTCTACATATGCAAAGCTTCCCACCCCTCTGCCCCTCTTGTTGGTGCTGGAGAGAGAACCCATAGCTTCGTAAATGATAGGTAAGTGTTCTACAGAGATATAGAGATAAGAACTCAGAACTAAGTTCATTCCCTTTGTGTGGTCCCCTTGTGGGAAAGGGGACTTGAGACATAGATGAAGATGATACTCTGGTCATCGCTAATACTGACAACAAAATGTTGCTTTGACTCTGACCTAAAAGGTGGTTCCCACCCCGTGTGCACATGCCACAGCATGTATGTTAAGGTCAGAAGAAAACTTCTGGAACGGTCACTTATCTCCTTTCACTATGTAGGTTCCTGAGACTGAACTCGGGTCATCTTGCTTGGTGGCAAGTGCCTTTATCTGCTGAGCTGTCTTGTTTAGTATTTTATCTTCTGCCAGCATTCATCAAACTGTGGCAGGCTAAAATCGCACATACATTGTGGTCCTTGATAAATATTATTACTGAGAACCTTGTGGGTTATGTTTGAAGTGATCATCTCATTGTAGTTACATTTTCTCCATAGCAATACTGATTGCATGGATTGTCTCTGAAAATTTTTCATTGTAAATTTAATTAGTAATTCCAAATTTTCTTTGCTTTCCCTCATATTCTTTGCCATTCCACTTTAAAACTCCCACTTTAAATAGGTATATCAGAAAGGAGAAAATATGCATAGAGGTAAATCAAAAAGAACCGAGAAACTGACCTGAAATATTATATGGGCTGTAATTTGGAAATCATTGTTTTAAGCCATTACATCTTTGCAAGATGATCAAACTCTATTCCCACCCCCCGGAGGAGCCCGGAATATTTTATTCATCAGAGAATTTCCACTTAGTTTAGTAGCAGAGTGGTTTAGCAGAGTTCTTGATTAGGATGATGACACCTAACTTCTAGTCTTTACTTGGTCAAGGGTGCTGTGTCAGCAAAGTGTCTCATTGTCTCTTTTTTTGTAAAAAATGGTGGTAATAAACCTTGCCACCTGCCTACCTCGCAGCAATATTAAGAATACTAATGAGAGTCTCCTGAGAGACTCTGCATGCCACAGAAGGAATACACTCTATAAACACACAGCACCACATCCCTTTTCAGAACTCAGCAAGCTGGTAGAAGCAGCTTGGCTCATCCCTTCATTTATAGGTGAAGAAACCGGGTGCAGAAAGGTTCATGGCTAGTCCAAGGTCATGCCTTGGCCACCAGGTTAGGAAGCACAGGTCGCTTAGCCACCTGGTTTCTCTTTTCCAAAAATCATTACTATTTTTAAATTAGCAGTTATATATTTAGAAAAATCAAAAGAAAGGCTTTTGAATACTTCTATTGTAAGGAATTGATAAAGGTTTCTCAGTTTAACCTGACCTAAATTTATAATACATACATCTACTGAAACAATACTGAAATGCCGCAAGCACAATTTCTTTACATTTTTATGTATCAGTTAAAAATAAATATAATAACAAGTTTGAACAATCTCAGCTATATTTACAAGTATCATTGTGATATTATTCTCTTGCTGTCTAGGCAGAAGACAGATTGCTCCCCAGGGGCAAGTCAATTTACTAATTACAGTTCATCAAGGATTTTTCTTGCATCAAAGGAGTATTTGATTTTTGGCAGTAAAACTGACCCTCTCTGGGTGAACAATATTCTTAAAGATCCTCCTGGAACGGCGGGTGCCTCGGTTGTGTGCAAAAGGGGCTGATTCACCTTGCAAGGGCTGGAACAATGACAGAGAGCACACACACTGGACCAGTCACTGCCCCGCGCCCCACTTCTGCAATTTCTCTTCGGTGGTTTCTTCGCTGGGATTGGACTCCTCCAACTGCACTGAATGTTTGCTAGTGTACACTTGCCAAGCAATCTCGGCACTTCTTAGAGCCAGTGACGGCTGAGAGTTGTCAGACAGCCAAGACTCACGAGAACTGTTCACTCGTATCCAGGTATAAACATGGGGCCAGAACCTGCGTCACTTGTCGAGTAGATGCTCCTAATTAGCTCCTAATTAAATATTGTGGCTGGAGACTTCCTCTTTCTGTGGTACAGAAGAATAGTTTGCAGGGGATGCTCGATGACCAAAACCAGACCGTTCTGTGTAAGACATGAGGAATTTCCAGATGGTTTAAATGGAGAGATCCTTATCCAATATTAGTATAGGCAAGTTGTACTAAGTTTGTCAACAGAACTTTTGGAAACACATCTTTGTTTTGGAGTTTGTCCATTCAGGGCACCAGAATTTGGTTCTGCATTTGCCACTTAATTCAGAAATTTTGACTTTAAAAAGAACTTGGGATTTGCCAGTTTGCTGAGACTGATCGAAGCTCTATTTTGAACGATAACCCATTTTGCTGAACCTACAGCATCCACTAAAAGAAACACATGTTCAGCTATTACTTTCCTGTCCTTGGCCCTAATCAACAGGTGACCAAGTACGGGGTGTTGTTTGAGTGCTGTTCTCTTCCTTGTCTTCCCCATGTTTTCTGAGTAGCCCTCTACCATAGTATGAGGGGACAAGGCAAATGTGTTTTAGTAAATGGGACCCTCCATAATCCGTAATTTTCCTGTAACTCTTCCACACAGCACTGGGACACTAACAGGACACCTTAAATCTCAGCTGGCATGGCATCTCAGAGCCATCATGTTAACTCATTTTGGTGTTAATATCACATAAACATTTATTTATTATTTATTTAATAGAGCATTCATAATATCTTCTAGCCTCTGTGGTACTCTTGTCTTAATTTGAACCAAATAATAATAATTACTCATAATGATATTAACTCACTTTCTCCACTTGCAAGGTAATAAGATGCTCTTTGAAATGATTTATAGATATTAATTCATTTAACCTTCAAAATATAAAGAATAGATACTCATCTATTTAAATTATTGGCATGCTGTCTTTCTGCGAGCAAGTGGGGCACAACATACAGAGAGAAATTCTTTCAGGTTTATGCTGTCTAAGTTTGCTGTGCATCCTTCATCAGATAGAGTCCAGGGCTATGTGCTGAACCTGTGGATCAGATACGATTCACACCATGGAGGAGCCTGGATCTACCTCGAAGCATTTTCACCTCAGGGTGAAGACTAGAAACTCTTTGACTGAGTTTCTTCATAAAATAGCATCTTTAAAAATGTTAGCCACAGATGTGAGGTTCGCTGATATAATTGAACAGGGTTACACTACTGACTTGTGTTCATATAGGCTTACATCACTACCTGGTTGTTAAAGAAAAACTCATCAGTGTTTTGGTTAACCTCATGGTCACTTTGATGGATTTAGAGACACTAGAAGATCGAGGCATACCCCTGTGCTCATCTGTAAAACAGTTTCCTGAGAATTAACAGAGGCAGAAAAGACCTGCCCTGAATGTGTTGACACCACCTTGGCCTGGGGTCCTGGAATGACTACCTGGAAAAAGAGAAAGCCAGCAGAGAACATTCGTTACCCTTTCTCTGCCTACTGGTTCACCATGATGTGAGCTACTGGCTTCTACCCTGCTTTCCCCAACACATGGGGCTGAACCTTTAGAAACTGTGAGCCAAAATGACCCTTTCCTCCCTTGAATCTTTCTGTGTCTGGTGTTCTGAGGCAGCAAAAAAGGTCACCAACATAATTAGCACACTGGTTTGAAGACCCGAAGAAACCAAGCTGTTCTGTTTCATTTTGCTTTTAAACATCAGGTGTATAATTGTTGTGGTATCAACAACCCATAATATCCTAAGAGTTTCAGTGTTCTAGTTAAAACATTAAAACACTTTTTAAACTATTTTGGAGTCAGGGTCTCACTGTGTATCCCAGGCTGGTCTTGGAGTGTATTCTTCTGCTTCAGCATCCCTAATGCTGGGATAATAGGTGTGTGTGCCACCACGCTTGGCTATAAAAACAAAACTAAAAACCCAGCCCCCACCCCCAGTCACACAGATCAACAAAACCTCATTTTTACTTGCTATTATTTACATAATGTATAGAATCATTAAAATATTCTGGGGTTTTAAATGGGATTGTACTAATTTTATTAAGATAGAGACAACTTTCTGAACATATTGAATTTCAATGCTTTTGCATTTGATCATATTTTCATTTTGCTGTTCAGTGGAGTTTTAGGAGTTTTTTTTATAGGATTACACATTCATTTACTCACACAGTTTTAGAAAATATTTACTTAAATATGTTATATATAATATTAAGTGTCCAAATTACTGCTTCAGTTAGGATCTTTTATTAAAATATTTTACATATTTTTTAATTAGAGGGAGTGTAGTTTTTTTTTTAATTCTTTTGGGGGCCCACCAACCAGCTCCCAAATATATACACAGAGACTTATTCTTACTTATGAATGCCCGGCCTTAACTTGCTTTGTTTCCAACCAGTTTTTCTTAAATTATCTTGTCTACCTTTTGCCTCTGGGCTTTTACCTTTCTCTGTTCTATATACCTCTCTTTACCTCTTACTCTGTGGCAGGCTGTGTGACTGAGTGGCTGGCCTCTGGTGTCCTCCTCTTCTCCTTTTTTCGCTCTTCCTGCCCATTTTATTTATTCTTTCTACCTGACAGTCCCACCTATTTCTCTCTCTTGTCTAGCTATTGGCCCTTCAGCTCTTTAATAGACCAAGCAGGCATTTTAGACAGGCAAAGTAACACAACTTCCCAGAGTTAAGCAAATGCAACATGAAAGAATGCAACAGATCTTTGCATCATTAAACAAATATTCCACAGCATAAATGAATGTAACACATTTTAATATTCCATGACAAGGGAGATGATTTTAATATTCTACAAGATAGTTTCATGAGAATGTTTTAGCTGTTCATTAAGGATTAAGTAAATTTGGTGAATATGTATTAATAAATGCACTATAATACTGAAAATCACATTTGTCCTTATTTACTGAAATAAAAGCAGAGAACCCCAGGATGGGTTTTCAGAGATAAACATTTTAAAGAATTCCATTTTGGATGATATAATTAGTACAAAGTATATGTCATTTATACAGGTCTACGTATAGTTAAAGAGAGATATAATCTAGATTTCGTATGAGAGAAAATGAATCATCTGGTTTTCTGAGTTTGACTTATTTCTGTTATTAGTATGATCTGCAGTTCCATCCATATTACTTGTTGGCCTTTAAACAAATTGTTTATTTATTCACTTTCAGTTATGTGTGTGTGTGTGTGTGTGTGTTCCTGTTTGTGTGCATGCTACCTCTGTGTGGGTGCCCACTGAGATCACCCGGAGTTGGAGTGGTGGATGATTGTGGGCTGCTTGATTGACATGGGTGCTGGGATTTGAACTCAGGCCCACTGGAAGAGCCCCAAGCACTCTTAATAACTGAGTCTATTCTTTATCCCTTTAATATGTTAATAACTAAAACATATACATTACAATGGTGTTTTAATCAATTTTCATACTGTATTTGTACATCTCAGGTATGGTAAACTGGACAACTGAAATAAGGAATTAAATTGAGCTAAGCCTCAAAGCTAGTTCTCCCCTAATATGACACTTGCACTCTTGATGATATTGGGATCTGATAGAAGAGTCAGTTATAAAACTGTTACATTTCCTAATTGACATATGACCATCATTGTTTGTGTTACCACCAGAACATTAGCTATTACATCCTTAACTTATACCAAGCCTTATGCTTTACGTGTATAATGTAATTACTCCCTGGGAATGATACATTACTGCTCTACCACAGTCAAGATTGTGATGTAGAGGCTCCCGAGGCAAAGGACTCGATCAGTGGATACAGGTTAAGAAGAAGCCAGATATGGCCAGAGTTGATCCGCCTCCTAAATTCATGCCTCATGACCCCATAATCCTGTCTCAAATTTAATTATTTGTCGCAATAATTTCCATCTTACTTCTCTGCTCTCCTTACAGTACATAGTTTTCTTCTCCAGCGACTTGAAATTTGAAGACACAAGAAACAAAATTTTTTCAAGCTATTCAGGAAAAAAAATAATATTCAGTAATTTTGAACATTTGACTCATGAAGATTTAAGATTCTCTGAGTTTAGAGGTCATGCAGTCACTTCACAGGATAAAGAATGTGATCTAGGTTCAGACAGTTGGACAATTTGTCTAAAATCATATAACTTGCCTCATTGAAAAATATTTATCCAACAGTTACTTAATGCCCAAAGTTTTCAGGCTGCTTTATAAATAGTAATATAACCTCAATAATAATTCTACATGTAAGATGCAACCATTACTATCTCTGCTTCAGAGGTGAGGAAAATAAGGCATAATGAATCTAAACGTGAAAGCCACCTGACTTAAAAGGGATAGTTCTCCAGTTGGAGTTAGATGTCTGGCTAAGACTTTGTCCTTGATCTAGCTATGTGTTTCCTGGAACAGAAAGCCAGGGCTACTGATTTCGGTCTAGATTATTTCTACAGTATGGGACTCTGGAATTTGATATTGAGAAATAATTTTATACATTTTAGAAAAAATAAGGAATACTCTTTACAACAATACCCATCTCCATGAGAGCTGGGCAGCTTCTAAAACCACGCTCCTCTCAAGCTGCTTGTTGTTGTGTGGGACTGTCTTATTGATGATGGCCTTTTCACCCAATACCTGCTGATCTTCCATAATGCTAATATTCTCTCCATGGTTAACACTTGCTGGACTGTCATTGCCAGCATAAATGTTAGAGACACAGACATTTGATTTCGGCTCATCTTTGACTTTGAATAAAGAGATCTAAAAATCAATCCTTATAGCCTTGTTTCATTTTCTATGTATATAGGTCAGATATTTCAGAGCAAGGAGAGTCTAAAAAGTAATCTATGTTGTCAAAGCAAACATATCAGGTAAGCAGTTTTAAAAATTTTGATTTACATATGATGCAAAACCTCATATATTTTGTGTGCTTTTTGATCATCTTGCAATGGATCTCTGAAATTTAGCATTGTTCCTAAAATAATATTAATTTTGTGTGTATGTAATTTATTTCTATACAATTGGTAGATTAGTGAAAAGAACCCAAATGTGCCAAAATTTGAGTTCAATTTAACATTTACTGTGTGACTTTTGGGCAAGTTACTCTTCAAATAATCTTTTATTTACTCATCTGCACCAAAGGAATCATTGCTTGGTGGATTGGATAAAATAATCTGTGGTCTATTTTGTTAACGGAAAATTTACTTTAATTGCAAAGTGTCATCAAGTCTTATTAATTTAACTGCTAATGAGCAGCCATTTGTGGGATAGGATGTGGTAGTGAGACACACACCAGGTTAAGATGTACTCCATTGAATTCTAATCCTGCCTGGTTACCACAGTCACTGTGTGAGTTAGGATAAATATCTGGGATTCTATTTCTTGCACAATTGAAGTATTTAATGAGAAGAAGACAGGAGTTCCTTTCAGTCCAGTGTTTCAGTGGCCCACAGCACCCTGTAGTACACGCACTCAAGTGATTTGGGTGCCAGTTTCAGAGCAGACGCGTTCCTGTTTGACATGGATTGTGCTATAAATGTGTGTCACACCTTTGTAAGCAGGTCCATTCACCTTTGAAAAATGGAATCACTGTTCAAAGACCCTCATTTAAATTTGGAGTTAAAAATACTTTTTAGTTAATTTAAATTTCTTTTCTCTGTTCTTGGGATGACTTATAGTTGTTGGTCAGTGGAACAGATTCTGCGTTTTAGGTTTCTCCATGCTCAGTCTGTTCTCCCCTTGAGAATCTCAGTCTTTGTGATCACCTCTGTAGTTTCTCTGAACTTTCTGAACACTGGGCTTAACATTTAGCTATCATAAGTTTTCTTTTTTTTTTTAAGTCTAGTGCACTCACAGGATATATTTGATGCCTTTTTCACTGAGCAAAAATGCCAAATACCACAACTATTACTCAATAGTGAGTTTGATCTTTTCCTCTAACTGTTTATCAGACTCCCAATGGACATGACTTAAAAAGCATACCGAAGCTCTTGAAAGTGTGGGGTTTTAGACATATGGTGTTAGTCCTTCTTTTCTCCTTTCCTTCCTCATAGAAACACTTGTTCTCACATGAAATGAGCTGAACTTTATCATGTGTATATATTCAGCTACATCACTGCTATAAATAGCTCAATCTCAGTTACTCAGCGTCGTCAGGAAATGAGCTCTTGGGGCAAGTAAATTTCCTGATGACATTATCTTTTCAAGGGTCAGGACTTTACATTTATTTTAGATTGACGTCCTCCCCAATTATATGCAGCACTGTATTTACTTTCCAGCCACAGCAGTCTAGCGTCCTGACAAACTCCTGTTGGGGGATTTACTTAAGTGTGAATGAGGGTGAGAAGGAAGAACACTGGGATTGAAACTACCACAGGTCTTCTAAATACTTTTACAATACAACTGGTCTGGAATTCCTACTAAATGTCCCACTAAACTCATACAATCGCGATTAAGAGAATATCAGTGGTGTTTTAGAAATGTTAAGTAACTAGATGATTTGAACTCATTTTTTATTTACTATTTCTTTATTACTAGAATCCTTTTCCCTTGAGTGACCAGATTAAAGAGCAGTTTGGTCTGATTTTGTTGCAGATAATATAGAGTCTAGGTTAAAAAAAGAATCAAATTTTATTAAATATCATTATCAAAAGAATTGTCTTATGGCAGTGCTCATGGTCAAAGAGGAAACTCCCTGTTCATTTACTTAGCAAGCAGATATTCAGCTTTGGACCTTTCTGGATCCTCTGTGGGTATGACAAGCCTGTGTATGATCTGGAGCTTAGCGATGACTGGGTACTGATTGCGGTACGAGGATATACTTTCTAGGAGAAGAGATGCCCCTTATTACTCTGCCTTTGGGTCATATGTTTCTTTCTCATAAGAAAGAGGCTCAAAGCTTCCGCCGCTGCAGGACCTCTTTGGCAGCTGACTCTCTCCAAATCTAATTAACGAATTGAAGGCAAGCGCTGCCTCTCCCAGGTGTTTTCTGCCCTCAGAATCACCTTCCTGCCTACTTTCTTCAGTGTCCTATGACATATACTCGATAAACAACGCTGCCTGTATTCCTGCATCTAGCTGGGCAGATAGGAGTCTCCTCACCTTCCTTTCTATGCTTTGAGTGGGGCGAACCTGTGGCAGGAAAGGGACACTGTACCTCTGCCCTGTGGAGATTGTACTTGTCTTGTGGCAGACACGAAACTAGAATCTTCAGGGTGGAAGCCCTAGAACTTTTGGTTTTAATAAACATGCTGGGTGATTTCTATAATGAGGCCTTTACAGAGAGGAAAGACTCAATATGCAGTCGTCACCCAGATGCAGAGGATGCAAGTTGAGAGCGCCTCACTGATAAAAGGTACCAAGTCACAGATAAGAATTATGGGTTAATGTAAGCTCTAAGAGTTAATAAGAAGCCTGAGCCATAAGGCCAACGAGTTTATAATTAAGCCTCTGTGTGTTTCTTTGAGACTGAATGGCTGTGGTACCGGTCAGGACAGAAATCTACCTGCCCTGCTTCACAGGGTCCCATGAGTATATCTGGTGACACCAGCACCTGGTGGGAGAATGGAGCAAATCATTCCCTTATCACATTGTTGTTACAGCTCATTTATTTTTTTCTGTAATTTGGATTCTTATAGTCTAGTTACACTCTAAGATTACTAAATAAAGTCTTGAAAAGTATCCTAGCAAAACAAATAGCTGTCTAACAGAAATGTTAACAACTTCATCCTCTGGACTAAGGAGAAATTGTCCAACTCTAGGTACCTTCCACTTGGTTTTCAGAACGACATGAATTATCCATGTTGGACAAACTTGTTCTAAATTAAAGAAGGCTTTAATAGGGTTTGTCCTACAGCCCAGTCACAATATGAGCAGTATCTCTAATATCTCAGGTGAAGAGTCTTTTTTTACCCCTCTTAGGTGAGGCAAAAAAGTCTCCAAAGAGCAATGTGTGTGTTATGGTTTCAGTGTGACATGACCTTAGCTGGCTTCAGTGCTAACTGGTAGTGCTAGTTTAGGAGTTTTGGAAACCTTAAGAAGTGAGACTTAGTTGGAGGAAAGAGATGAAAATGTATCTCTGGAGATTATACACTGTCCACAGTCTTCTCTTTACTGTCAGCTTCCTGTCCACTGCGCCCCTCCCCTCACCATAATGATCTGCCCTAGCACATGGGGACGAGCAACTGTGGACTCAGTGAACTAAGTAAACCCTTCTTCCTGCTTTAAGTTCTTCAGCAAGGTTTTTGTTCAAAGCTCTACAAAAGTAGCGATACAGTGCTGTGTCTTAGCTGAGCATGACGGGAGGGCACCAGGTTGTCTTTCTCACTTCAGCGTTTGTTTTTCCTGACACATGAAGACCGACACTGAATCCCATTAAAAGTTTGAACCGTGTTGGCTTTAAGATAAAAAGCACAGCAGGATCATACTGAGGGACTCCTCTGTTGCAGGGAACCGCTTGTTCATCCCTGCTGCCTGCCTAGCTTAGCCCCGAACATTGCGTGGGCTCTAGCTTCTTATTGGCTAACTCTTATATTAATTTAACCATTTCTATTAATTCATATATTGCCATGTGGCAGTGGCTTACCAGCAAAGATTCTAACCAGCGTCTGTCTCAGGTGGAGAATCCATGGCTTGTCTTTGACTCTGCCCTTCTTCCTCCCAGCATTCAGTTCCATCTTCCCCCCTAACTAAGTTCTGCCCTATCAACAGGCCAAGGCAGTTTCTTTATTCATTAACCAAGA
>LOEQ01013581.1:7982-20971 GCA_001685075.1 Bramus lutescens | reverse complement strand
AGAGAGAGAGAGAGAGAGAGAGAGAGAGAGAGAGAGAGAGAGCGAGCACCTGGGGGTTGACAAGATGACTCAATGGGGGAAGGACGGTTGTTGTCAATACTGATCACCCTGAAGCCACGTGGTGGAAGGAGGAACTGACACCCCGCACATGGGCTGTGGCATACAGCCTTCACCCCCATAAATAAAGAAACATGAAAGAGCTCTAATTCTGAGTAATCTTATGCTTTTGTAGAAGAACCCAAAATTACTGTGCCAGTTTCAGATCGTCAACTGCTGTGTGTCTGGATAAGTGGTAGAGGACTTGTTTCTCTTTTTACAAGGCTCTGTGTTTTCTCACCAGTCAACAAATGATTGTGAAGTAAATAAAAAGATAAAACGAGCCTTCTATGCAGTGGGACATGTATAGAAGAGTGTGTATGTATATGTGTGTGTCTTTCTGTGTATATGTGTGTGTGTGTTTGTGTGTCTGTCTGTCTATACTTGAAAGGCCAAGTTAAAATAACAGATTGCTTTTGCAACATTTCACAGAGTAGATCAAATAACAATACTCCCATTTTAGAAGGAGCATTGAGGCCAAATATTTCCTGGATAACCACAATTACATTACTCTACAGAGGTGAGACTGTGAAGTCAGGGTAGCTTTCTAATGGCAACTACTTCCTTCTAACGGGCATGAGAAGTTCCAGGAGAAAAATGGACCTGTAGCTAGCAAGTGGAAATCATTTCCTTCTGACTAATGATAGACACTAAGAGTGGACAATGAAGTCTTACTCTCTGCCACACTCCTAACTTTAGCAACCTCTGTCTTTTATAGAACAAAGTCTTCACAAAAAACAAATGAAAGAATTTATTTTATTACTTTTTATAGAAGAAGGAAACTAAGACCACAGACTATATGTGGCTGACCCAGGACCTCCAAAAGTGTAAATAGGCTAGAAGCTATCTGCTTCCCAGGGTCCTGCTTGGAACCATCATGACCTTATAGCTGCCAGGGACAACCTGTGCTAATCAGAATAAATGATTAAATTTTAGCTTTGTCCTGAAATGAAAATCAATAGTCTTTGTGCCCATCTTAGTCTTGATTTGTGCCTTTAATGCCAAACAGAAGTGAAAGTCTGCTGAATGCTAAAGACTTCGCTAGATAATGTGGAAGAGAAGGGAGTTTGTGGTGCCCTGATGGCCTGAAGATGTTTACACAGTTGAAGTAAAAAGAGATGCGACAAAGTTCTAGGGTTGCCCAGTGAGCAGTGATAGACACCGACCAGGGCTAAGAGTCCAACTGCCCTTGTGAGTGTGGACCCCTGAGGATGTTACATAGGGCAAAAGAGAAGAGACAGGAGATTTCCATGGGGAGGCGGAACTTACAAAATGGCTGTTCTCCCTGGTTTCTTGGAAAGCTTGCCAACCACAAGCGTATACTACATTAGACATCCTCTGTTTGCCCTAAGATCATTTCCGTCTTGCAGCTGTCCACAGCCAAAGGTGGCCGCAAAGAGCTGGGAAGTTGTGACCATGGTGGTAGTCACACCTTGACATCCTCCGCACAGAGAACAAGCCATGTTTTATCGAATTTCCCAGAGTCCTCTTCTTCTCTGTGGCTGCCTTCATTGGGTGACTTTAGCTAGTGTGCTTAGTTCTTGATGCTGCATCCAGTTTCTTCAGGGCTTACCACGTAGTCCCAGCACCAACTATGCCAGAGTGTGTAGCCTCCCGTTTTCTTTCTTTCTTTCTTTTTTTCCACTGTGGCCACACATAACTTTGGGGTGAGAGGAACCTGATATAAGACGAACTTCCTATGTTGAAACACATCACGTGCTCCTCCCAGACAGTGGCCAGTAGGCTCCTGAGGGTAAGAACTCTACATGCCAGAAGTGACTAAGGGACCATCATCGCCTGCTCTGACGTAGAACAGCTGTGGTTTCCACCTGCTGATGAGTTCATCTGTCCTAGGAAGTACAGCCCTCTTCTGTTCCCATCTCTGACCAGATAAGGACTTACACCGTTCATCTGGATCCACAGACAACAACTAATCATGTAATGGATGTGCTAGAAGCCCAGACTAAATAAAACCAGCTCACTGGGTCCTGGTTGACAGCCGATTGCCTGTACCAATACAAGGCTTCTGAGGTTCTGGCTCCCCGCTGCACACTTTTCTTCTTAGGATCCACTCCTACCTTCTGTGAGTTGACAGTTCTTCCAGAGGCCGTAAACCAGCCATTCAAGGTTAAACCCACCCAGAAAGAAGAAAAGACCAGTGAAGAATCAGTGAGTTCCAGAAGTGTCACTGTTGAATTGGAGAAAAGAAAAACCTAGAGCAATATTCCCAAAAGGAATGTATCTTTTCTTTCTCTCTGCAGTAGGAAGGAGCAGAATGGGCCGAGTCCCCACTGTTTATAATGGTACTATAGTTAGCAACGTTAATATATAATGTACATCTTCAGGATTAAAATGAACTAAAACAATAATGTCTTCTTACCTGTTCCCTGCCTGCTCATAAGCCATACTTTATTGCAGGGCAGAGGAAAAGTAAGAACTTAGAAATGTCATTTATTTCCTACCAACAGTAAAACTTTAGAGGAAAAATAATGTTTGATTTCTTAGAGGAGTGTTAGTAAACAAATAAGCAAAAATGTAGCACTTGAAGAAGTCGTCCAGAAATGAGTGTCCTGCAGTTGTTCTTATAAAATGCACAATATAGTGTTGTGCACACATCCTGGTCAACACGTCACCTTATAGCGTGGGAACCACATGCTGGCAATGGACTTGGTCTTCCTCCCGGTTCTTCCACCAACTCCAGCTGAAGTCGTCAAAGCTGTTTTCTGATCCCTGGGCCCTAGGATGAAGAACCAGATGGAGGAAGACCTCATACTAAGAGTTCCTGTTTAATTCTGTTTTTATTGTCTGCTCCTGCTACCATCTTTGATGCTCTCTAATCCCCAGGGAAGAATGTGCCCTGGACCCATATTGTCTGAAGATTGCTTTCTTCTGTTTCCATGCTGGGAAGTCTGTGCCCTGGAAAAGCTGGCACAAGAATCTGAGAATGCTCAAAAGAGTTGTGTAGCCACTGAGGAAGGGTTGGGCTTGCTGAATAAAATAAAAGAATTCCCATTATGATTGAATTTCAGGGAAATAGTGGCTACATTTTTCTTCCCAGATATTACATGAGACATCCCTCAGCTAGAAACTTTGTTTATCGGAAAGTCAGGCTTAATCAGGACTCCTAGATTTTTACTGAGAAGTCAGCAGACTGAGAGATAAAGCAGGGCAGGCCGTGAGTATTTCCAGTCCATGGGGCTCCAAGCTTCACCTTCATATAGAGAGAAGAGCCTGTGGGGAACATGGATCCCTGAGGAGAATGGATCATACAGACCTGAACTATGAAGGTGTGAACAGGTGGCCAGTGACATTCAAGAACTAAAAGGCCACAAGAATGGTCTCCTGCACTTAACCTTCCAAGGTGGCAAATAACCTTGAGCTTTACCCACTTACCCCACCTCTCAGAGGGAGCAGGTTTGTTCCCACAAACATCCTTTCTCTGGGACAATTACCTATGCTTCCTTATCCTGGAAGCCAAAGTCATTCAGTCCCTCCTCCCAAGAACAAGGTTTTCACCTATTTTTCCTGTTGAAAGTATCTGAGCATTAAGCACAGATTCTGCAGTGTAATAGATGCGGGCTGCAGTAATACTTCCCAAAGGAAGACCAGCACTCACCCAGAAACCACAGCTCTATAGCACTCAGCATCGGACTTAGGTGGGTACCAATGGGCTTCAGCTCTTTGCTGTTGAATTTGCAGTCTTCAGCGGGGCCTGTAGCTTAACCATCCCTGTTGCTCCCACTTAGACCCTCCAGCCAGAGGTTCACAATATTTTTTTTAAGTTTTGGACTTCCTTTTATACTTTTAAAAATTATAGGATGCTTCAGAGAGTTTTATCTATATCATTTGTATATGTTAGTGTTTATTATAAGTGACACTAAAAATATGAACATTTAATTTGGTATGTTCATTAAGTATTTGTCTTAAAATAAAATATAACCCAATACATTTTGAAATAAATTTCATTTAAAATGCCTTTATTGTCTGCATATAAGAAGATGGTGTTGGGAGAATTAGCTTTTCCCAGGTTTGAACCCCCTTATTGGTTATCCAGCACAAAGTGGTTCTGCCTTGAAGCCATACATGAACAAAAACAGACTCAACAAGTTGTGTTTATATTTTTGTATATACATACATAAGTATGTAGTAATAATAAAGAAAAACAAGTGTGAGATGGGCTGGCAGGGAGGGCATGGTAGAGGTTAGAGGAAGAAATGGAAAGGAGGAAAATGAGGTGATTCTATTTTATTTGAAAATGTATTTTAAAATAAAATAAAAATAGAAAAAAAGAAGGCCTAGATTTGGTAACATTGCAAATATATAGAATGCTTGACTTTTCATACCTGCGTCTGTAGATATCATCTACTAGAACATATATGTTTGAACTACATTAAGAAAATGTGCCCACACTCATCCACAATGGTGTGTTGGCTCCTGTTTTCTTGCTATGATAATGCACACTGACAAAAGCAACTTAAGGAAGAGAGGGTTTGTATTGGCTCAGGAAACTGGAAACAACTGGAAGGAAGAGCAGGAAGCTGGCTAGTCACATGTTCATCCAGTTCAGAGGAAATGAAGTGAACAGGAAGTGAGTCCAGGCTAGCAACCCTCAAGTCCCACTCCCAGTGACATACTTCCTCCAACAAGGCTGTACTCCTAAAGGCTCCACAACCTTCAGAAACAGGGCCACCAACTGGGTACCAATCATTCAAATATGTGAGCCGGTGAGACACATTTCTCATTCAAACCACATTGATTGAAAACAGTATTTCCAATGCCTTTTCAAATCATTGCCGATATTCTTTGAAATTACACCACAACTCTAAGTTACGTTTCCTTAAATGTTAGTTGTAACATGGAATTGAAAACACCATTTCTTTTGCTCAAAATCCATTGTATTCTCTCAGGTGAACCTTGAAGGTCATAAGTGGATTCTTTAAAATGCCACGTGATGTTGTCATAATCGTCAGTAGGTTTCTTTCAGACCATCTGAATACCAACATGCATTATACACCCCCTAAAAGTCCCATTTGTTGATATTGTTGATGGTTGCATCGGAAATCATTAAGAACTGCATGTGATGCGTCTGTTTTCCCTGTGGCACCTCTGTGAAAGCGCATGTGGAAGCAGTGGTGAATGGTACCGTCTTCTGCGTTGTTCTCCTTGAAGTGAGATGTTTCCTTTGTTTGTCTTCTAGAAAATGACTTGCAAATTTCCCCAGCGTAAATAACCACATCTAAGAAAAACGGCCTGATTGGATTCAGAACCCACAGAGGCTATTACAGGAGAGAGCCGTCACATAGCAAAGTGTTCTGTGTGGTCCTCTCTATCATGAGAATATTAAAACGACTGACCTTCCTGTTCAGACTCCTTAAAATTGACAATTTTTGCTACACATTCACAGTTACTCAAGTAGAGATGGCTCTTTATTTTCTTTCCTGTAAGAGTGTCATGAATAGCATAATGTAATGATGTCTCTGGAAGTTAAAAGTTTGGTATCACTTCAGAATTGATGCTCAGTGTCCAGTAATTTTACCACCTCTTGTGCAATATTCCTTTACGGTAGGTGAAGATGTATCACTGGGATTGGTTTCATAAAGAGCTGAATGGTAAATAGCTAGGCAGGAAGAGATTAGACAGGACTTCTGAGGACAGAGAGGTCTCAAGGAAGAAGAAAGTTGGGGTTGCCAGACACAGAACAAGCAGGACATGCAAGAACAGAAGTAAATGCCATGAGCCACGTGACAGCATGTAGATTAATAGAAATGGGTTAGTTTAAGTTATAAGAGGTAGTTAGAAACAAGCCTAAGCTAAGGCCAAGCTTTCATAATTCATAATAAATCTCTGTGTCATGATTTGGATTCTGGCGGTCCAAGAACGCCTGCTACAACTACCATTACTTCTTTTGTATAAATATGAGGACAATGCAAAGGAACATAGTGGCCTACCATCAGTAAATAGGTCTACCTTGTAGGTGCCATTGAAGGAATCCTGGGGTTCAAATACCTGAGACTATTGGGGACATGTCTCATTGAAGACACCACAGTGGCTGTGTAGATTTCCAGATAGCCTGACCCAGCGTACCAAGTTTGTATTGCCCTTAGCTTACTCAGTAGTTGTCAAGCTTGTCAAGTAGTCACGTAGTTCAAGCACAGAGTGCAATTCAAATCGGCCAAGGCAAAGTGAGGAAGCATGTCTTGATATTAACAAGGAAACAGATCCCAGATCTTGGGAGTCAGAGACAATCAAACCAGACCAAGGCCAGCCTGGTCTACAAAGCAAGTTCCAGGATAGCCAGAGCTCTGTTACAGAGAGAAACCTGGTCTATAAAGATGATGATGATGATGGTGATGATTATGATGGTGATGATGACGATGATTAATCAAAATAAAACTCACGCTATGTTGCTGAAATACATAGTTGGAGTAAATGTATATCCTATGAATTTTCAAGAATGAAAAAGCAATTGGTATAAGTTGCTAGGTTAGACCACTTGCCTTTGATTGATAGCACCTGTCCAGCTGACAAAGCCCAGGTGGAGATGGGTTTGAGTCAGGGGTACTGCAATGCTTAGTATCCACCAAGAAACACTATTCCTTAAAGAAGGTTAATATGTGACCACTTCTCTTTCCTCCTGTTCATGTACTCAGAATAGCAACATAATTTTAGCTGTTAACATTCTAATGGAGGAACAGCCTATCTTCCTAGGATTCAATTAAGACCAATAGTTTTATTGAATCTGACAAACCAGCTGCCGTCACATCATCTGGTCCTTTTTAGGGATCCTTGTGCCTTGCTTCGGTATGCTTGGTTAAAAAGGTGATGAAGGTCACTTTGTGTTAAAACAAGAGGGTTCTTAGGGAGAGACTCCACTTTTGATTTATCTCTTTTAATGTTAAAGAATAATATGAGCATGGGGTTCACACCAAAGCACAAAGTGACCTCCGAGATTATAGAAGTGGGGCCAATAATGGGCAAAATCGATGCTTTCAATGAAATGTCCCCTTTGATAGAATTCTTTTATACTTTGTTAAAAGCCCACTCTGAAGGTCGATTATAGTGGAACCCAAGGTCATTTTTCAGCGAATGTGATAAAATGGTAGGTGTTTATTTGTATGAGATCCTCCACATACAGCTAAAATGAGTTTCTGAGACAGAGCTTCAGGTCATCAAAGCTTGCCAATCACTCATGATACTCTTCAACTCCCTATTCTGCTTCTTCCTCCTTCAGAGGACCAGGGCTGCAGATATGCACCACACAACTCAGAATATAAGTGTAAATATAAAACGGATGCATATTTCCATCTGGGGAAATAGTTCATTTGGTTAAATGCTCGCCTTGCAGACAGGAAGATCTAATTCAGACTATCCCAAACCCTTGTTAGAAAGCCCAACACTGTGGTGCACACTTATAATTCAGTGCTAAGGAGACAGAGAATGATGAGCTGCCAGGTCAGCTCGCCTAAACCAGTTACCAAGTTACTAGTGTTGGAAGAGACCTGTCTCAAACCATCGAGGTGGAAAGCCTGTGAGGACAGACGCCCAAGGTAGACTTCCGGTCTCCGCAAGCACTGCACATTTTAACTTCTGTATCTACATACACACAAACACACGCAAAGCAGCCATTATTTAAAGTTCTCAAGGCATCCTGAAGACAAAAACAGTGAAAGGCAAGCCACCGTGTTCATTGTTGGAGCTGAAGGGGAATGCTACAGACTTGAGCAACCAATTGTGAAACACACATACCCTAGGTGCATAGGTTTAGCTCTTATTGTACAGTTGGCATCCTGTTACAGTGTCTTGCAGGGAGCTACAAACTAAATTAACAGCTGGCTTTGTTTCCATATAGCTTTTAATCTAGTCTAAGGGAAAGAATGCAGAACCTTTAAAACTACTTAAAGAGGCTTATGCTTTAAAATGATGAATCTTTTCTCGTAAGCAGAGAGCAGATTGCTCAGATTAATGTGTGCTAAGCAGTAGAGCATGGAGAAGTTTCGTGGAAGCATGTAGCTTGCATGCTGCCATTTATAAGTCAAGGACAGTACAATTCCTTGCCTTCTACAACATTTTTTTTCTCTAGACCCGTCCGATTGGCTGCAGGTATTTCATGACCCTGGATGGGCATTATGATAAGCCCAGAAATTACTGGAATCCCTACATCCTGGTGTCAACAGCTATTCCACTGCTTAGCTTCTTATTCAAAGCGAAACCTGTGAGATCCTTTCCCTACAGCATTTGGACGTAGGCACTAAAAGGGCGATCTGCATTTATCTCAGATGGCGTACAGTGAAGAGCACTGTCACAAGTGGCCTCTGAGGTGACAAGGAACAACACTTGAGAGAAGCATTGATGGGTAGCAGGGAAAGTGGGTCCCCCGAGATGCCTTTGAGTCTGCTCTTTCTGAGGGTTCAAAGTCCCTAAGAACCAGAGAGCAATAGTGGAGCTATTGTTCAGTTACGGGTTGGTTTGCGACTTATCCTGTGGGTTGTTCTCATTCGCATGAATAGAATTCGACCTGATGGTAAAGGAATGCTTCAGCAATTTGACCAGCAGGATAACATGCCCATACTCATGTTGTAGGTACTCTTTTGAAGCAAAGGAGCTGTTTCTCTGCAAGTATACTATTTTCTCGGTACCCTGAAGGTATTCTTATGGCCAAATTCCATTTACTAAGAGAAAATGCTCCCTTCTGGAATATAACAAAACCTGTAATGCTCATTAGTGGGTCTTCATAGTTACTCTTGTATTGGGCAAAGGCATCTACAAAGAAGTCTAGAGCATCTATGTAAAACAGTGGACAGATGGGATTTGTTTCGTCTTCATTATCCCCTGTTTGGTGTCATGTCCTGCTTGGATGCTCTGGGTCCAAACGTGAAGGAAATAAATGCTAATAACCACATGAGCAAACAGCCACACAATAGATAGAGTACAGTCAGATTCATGGCACGATCTAGGAATGGAGAGGTGTGGGAATGGTGGAAGGTTGATGGGAATGAAGAAGGACACATCAGAAGTGGGATTAACCAGATTCTGTAGTGAGATGAGGGATGTTCTAGGGTGGAGCCACTAAGGACAAAGGTGTGTGTGTGGCTGTGCATCACTGGAGCCAGAAGAAAGTGACATATTAAGCAGAATTGATGGCTTATTGTAGGGAGAAGCCTAGAATACAATAGAGGTAAAGCAATCGAAGTTACAATTTTGCAAATATTTTATGACATTTTATTGATATTTAAAATTAAACCATGAAAATGTATTACTAACAATATATAACATCATAGTAAATGTATTTTTTCTGAAAAAAACAAAATGAACTACAGTTTTTAATCCTTAGGGTGTTACCTGTTAACTATTAAAATTAATAGATTATGGAGTATGTGATCTGGTGCTTTATGAGGAATTTGGCAAAGGATTGTAAAATCCTTGAAAGACAAGAAGGACTGCCATCATCATTCCAACTTGTCTCTTTCACTTTACCAAAGAAGATAGTGAGATGCAGGGAGGAAGAGTGGCTCATTTGGTTTCCTGGGAAGAGCAATCTAGATCAGTGATTTCCAAACCACGCGCTATGCAAACAACTGTAAAAGACAAAGACAAAGAGTAAAGGAAGACCAGTTGGCAAGGTAGAAAAAGCCAAGTTGCAGTACAAGTGGGGAGAACAGTGTCTTGTAACCTTTGGTTTTATTTATATATGCAGTACTTATCAAATGCATATCTATGTGTTCTGGCTGCAAGGCATGGGAAAGGATGTTCTGGACACTGGGGCCCTGAGATACAGCTGAAGTCTGGTCCATTAGCTAATGTTCCTGGAAACAGGTGATGCTCAGGGGCCTGTGTGGACCTAATAGATTGGCTGGTACCAATCTCAATCACACTCCACCCAGCAATGCAAAGTGCAACCCTCATCCCATAGGGAGTAAGAGATAGTTCTTAGTTGAGCAAAAAGTGGGTAGCCATGGCCAGGGAACATAGATTGGGTTGCCCTTAATAACTTGAGAACCTGCAAAGATTTTCCTGAAGGTTTTATGATTGCAGAACAAAAGAAAATCATGAATTAAGGCACTGTTCGGTTACACTGATTGAAGCATCAAGTAGGCAGATTACAGCAGAGAAGAAAACATATCTGCTGTAGGTCTCAGATATTATCTGGTGGTATTATTAGCTTTTGAGTTAGTGGAAGCTAGTTTGTTAAATTAATAAATGTCCAAAGGTTACATGATAGTCACAGATGCTCATACACAGATAATGAATAGCTATTAAGGGCTTAAATTTTAAGTCCTTAATTTATCGTGGGCCTTAAAGGATAGCCCAAGGTATTTTAACTCTGGATCTCCTACATTCCAACTCTCACAATCATCAGACTCTGGTCTGTCAATGAGCCTTGTAGAGTATTTAAATTAGGAATTTCTTTAATATGGGGATGGCAGCACCCCTTCCCCCCCACAAACTCACACACGTTCTTCCCACATCTCCCTCTTTCTTCCTGCTGCCCCCCATGCTGAGGCTGTTCCTTCTTCCCTCCCTGGCACCCCACTGTCAACATGCAACCTTGGCAGTGACTTTTCGTAATCAGTCTTCTTTCTGCCCAAATTTAAATTCTTTACAAGTAGAACCCAAGAGAAAGGCTCGGGTGCAGGTTGTTTATTTAGGAAGCAGGGAGATCCTGACAGAGACTCTGGGTACTGAGTGAGGGCTGGTTCTGTCTGCACTTGGAAGAAACAGTCAGAGTCCCTCTGCTTGCAGTCTACCCAGGTAGACTTACACTCGCCAGCTCCCACTGGTTGGCCTTGTCCTGAAAACCTGAGCTTCGCTGTACTCCTGGGCTGTACTAGGGTGGAAGCAGATGATTTCTGTAGCTCTGAGGGAGGCTTTGGCGGAAATCTGCAAGGCTGGGGCTCAGCTGTGTACATGAGCTCACAAGGAAATGTCCCTTGAAATTTCAGTTCATACTAGTGTTGGATTACAAAGCCTCTGCCTTTCCCACCCTGAGGTCCTCATGATGTCTGTCACATGAGGCGGCATTTGGGTGCTTTTTAGTGAAACTCACAGCCAAGAGTGGCATCCAACACCCAGATTCCTGAACAGTACCTCCTCCCACTCACCCACACTGCTGCCAGCAACGTTTAGCTCCTTTCCTTTTTGTTAAATGAATTCGCCTGATAGTCCCTGGAGTGTCCCTATTTCATAGCATAGGAAACTGTATTTACACAGGCTAGTTATTTGTTTTCTGTGCAAAAAAACGATTCTTTCTATCTCATTTGAATTATTTATTTTCCTTTGAAGAATGCTGTATGTAAAGGTTCATTTACATCCGTGGCATCTCAGAATGGATCCTGTCAGAAATCCAGTAGTAACGGCTGCCTAGGAATGGTACATGCTGGGGACAGGAAGGATACCTTTCTGGGCATTCCCACAGAGGAGGATAGCCTGTTCTGGTCTTTCCACACCAAGCACTCATCAGGCCTGTCGGCTCTTACTACAGAGTCATGTGCGAGTGTTTTCAGGAAGAATGCTATAGGATGCCTTTCTGGACACTGTGAATATGTGTTGCTCTCATTGGTTGATAAATAAAGCTGCTTTGGCCTATGGCAAGGCAGGATAGAGCCAGGCAGAAAAACCAAGCTGAGATAGAGGAGAAGGGTGGAGTCTGGGAGATGCCAGCCAACCGCTGAGAAAGCAAGACATGTAGAAAATGAGGTAATGCCATGGCTACATGGCAATACATAGATTAATAGAATTGGATTAATTTAAATGTAAGAGCTAGGTAGTAATAAGGGTGAGCCAAGCATTTGTAAGTAATATTAAGCCTCTGAATGATTAATTGGAAATGGCCATGAGACTGGGTGGGACATAAAAGTCTCCATTTACAAAGAAGATTCAATGTCAGAAAGCTGCTGTCCATTCTGATTAGTTCTGTAAGATTGCTTCTTCACTGGATGGAAAAAAGGAACAGTGAGAGTCTAACTGTAGACAGTTTAGAAATATGAGTAAGTTGTGTCTTGGGCCCTCATTTCATACATTTCCTAGTTTTAGGTAGAGTTGGACTCACCAGTTGCACACACTGGATGGAGAAGCCTGGAATTTTTATTGTTCTTGTTAATCTGCCTGTCTTCTGAGACTCCTGACAAGCTTCCTTCTGCCTTACATTGAATGCTGTGTTTTTGCCGTAGCTCCTCCTCTGCCCGAGCGTTGACATCAGGGTTTGCTTTGGGAGGTGCCACCCTAGTTCCTATTGCTCCCATCCTATCCTCTCCTTACACGGTGTAGGCAGGAACTGAAAAACCTAATAACAAAGATTCCATATCTGCCACCTAAGTGGTTACTGCCAAGGAAATTGATTTGAAAGAAAAGCGTTTTCCACATGGTGCTGTTCTTTATGGTGGACCTTCACCCCCTTGTGATCTTCTTCTTGCTTCTCTTTGGAGTTTTGGCTTTTACTGACATCCTGCTCCACGAGGGCAAAGTTCCAGTTATAGAGAATGGATCACTGCCCAATAAAAATGCTTCCCTCTTTAAGGATGCTCCGAGGGTAAAGCTCTGTTGACAGAGCTACCTTCAGACTCTGTCCACCTAGAAAGCCATCCTCCATTCTCAGCTGTGGTAAGTGTCCTATCATAGCACTATACACCCTGTATTCTACTTCCTGGCTTGTTACCTATATTCCTGCCAAGGAGCCTTCTTCTTCAGACAGGATCTGTATCTTGCTCAATGGTGCTCCCAGACCAGCACAGAAGAGATAGCAATGCACATACTTTCCTTATTGAGAATTGGGTAGGATCTTAATGTTCTCCCATGGCTTATGGCTTGACCTCCAAGCTGACAACACTATTAGGAGACAGGGCCTGGTGGAAGGAAGTTAGGTTATTGGGAGTATGTTATTGTCCTTGACAGGAACA
>LOEQ01013579.1:17321-29943 GCA_001685075.1 Bramus lutescens | reverse complement strand
GAGGGGGAGGAAAATGGGAGGAGGGGAGGAGGTGGAAAAATTTAATAATAATAATAATAAAAGATACTGAAAAAAGGTTTAGACTTCTTAAAATAGAATGTTTAGTAAAATTTTTGTTATGTGTTCCTTAATTAATATTGTTTATATTGTTTGTAACTTTATATTTGGTATCTGTTCCTATTGTATATAGTTGTATTGGGTTTGGATCGATCTTGTTTAGTCAAAATGGGGAGATGATAGGGAAGCTCTGTTAACCAATCACGCCTAGTTAAGGCGTGCCTACCTGGAGCCCAGGAAGAAAAACTGGGATGGACCAGGTGCTCCCTCTCTCTGGGTGATTCCTACCCACAGAGGAATTTGGACTTCCCATTCTTGTGGCGTGAGTTTCCCCTTATAACATTTAAAAATATAATTGTTTATCTTTAAGCTGGCCTGGTTATTTCCGGAATTGAGCTAGTCCCAACACCAATAGAGGGCTAACATCCAAAATCTCTCAAGAACTCAAGTAATTAGATATCAAGAAACCAAATAATCCATTTAAAATAAGGTACAGGTCTAAGGAGAATTCTCAATTAGAAGAATCTCAAATGATCCCAAAGGCAGTGTTCTCATCTACTCTGGTACTGTCAATTGTGCTGGCTGAATTTTGAGCTTGAAGTTGGTATCCTTTAGACCTGTCATAACTGCTAAGCCTGAGAAGCCTTTCAGATGAGAAAATCCTTTCCATCATAAGCTTTGCAGTTCCTATCTGTGTGATATATACTCAACCTATCTGCATAAATGATCTGTGTGATAGTCCTTTTGAAAGAAAATATAGTTTATTAAATTCTTACCTGATCATGAAAATCTGTAAAATCAGGCCACGGTTAAGCTACTCTGATTATTTAAGCTTTGGACCTAAGATAAATTGAACATGTTTCCCTTATACAAATATTCTCCAACAGTTTAAGTGTTAACTTTTATGGTGAACATTAAAATATAATTAAGATTCAATAGACTTTTCCATCAGTACAATTATTTTGAAAAGTAAACTCCAAGTTAAAAGAAAATTATTTTCATGCTTGGTAAGAATATATTTTTCTAAATCATGATTATAATGGATAAATTAGAAGAAACACAGCTTTTGCCCAGCAGGGATTATATCCTGAGAACTCAATAAAATTTAGGCTAATTTGATTATTTTAAAAGGACAATTTCTTTTCTATACACAATTGCATCAGCTGGAATTCCATTTGGCAGAAAATTTCAGAAAAATGTAGAAATGCTGAGAAAATTAATGGATTACTTAATATTTAAACATGTGGCAAAGAAGCAAAAATTTCTTCTCTCTATATTCTGTATTCCACCTTAAGCAATAATTATTTTACTTTGAGCATCATGTAATAGCCAGGCAAGATGAAGAAGGAAGAATACCAGTTAACTTTAGCTGTATCTCATGGTATAAGAAAAACTACTGACTTTTGTGCGTTAGATTTTAGTTAGGTTTGTATCCTACAATTTTGCTGAAAAAAATGTGGTACTTAGTTTTTGAGGTTTTTAGTGGCATCTTTGGGATTAATTTAATGTGTAAGACTACTTGTTAAGAATTAGTGGAATTAAGAATTAAGGATTTGATGGTGAGGATAATAGAAGATAATGAGGGAGAGGGAAAATATAAAATACATTATATATGTATGAAATTATGAAAGAATAATTAAAAAGTCTTATCTGCAAACAATTTAATGTCCTCTTGCCTCACTGGAACTTTCAGTGATGTAGTCATGATCTTGTTCTAGATCTTAGAAAACTTTCAAATTTTTCTCATTGAGTATAATTGTAGCTGTTGACATGTTATATGTAGTCTATATTATACTGACATTCTTTTTTTGATTAATTTATTCAGCACTTTTATTAAAAAAGAATGATGAATTTTACCCAATGATTTTAATGTTTCTGTTGAGATGTTTATATGACCGTTGTACTTGATTCTGTTAATATATCATAATTACTGACTGCTTATCAACTACCTTTATACCTTTCAAATCCCGCTTGATCATGGTAAATAATATTTTGATATTATATTGTATTTGATTTGCTAAAGATTTGAATGCTGTGTTGAAGATTTTTGTATTCATCTTCATCAGGGATTTAACTTCATGTAATGCCTTTACTGATATTTTGGAATAACTGGAGAAAAATTGGTATTAGTTCTTCACAAGCTTGGTAGGATTCAATATGAAACTATCTGGTCAGAAGATATTTTTTGATAGGATGCATTTTATTGATTTAGTCTTGTTACTTAATATTGTTTGTTCAGACTCTATTTCTTCATGATTCTGTCTTATTAAGAAGAATGTGTCCAGCAACTTACTAGCTTCTGTAGGATCAAATTTGTTGGCATATGTCCCTAATGTACCCCGTGAACCTTTTGCCTTTGTTGGCATCGTTTGTCTCCCTTTTTGTCTCTGATTTTGCTATTTGAATATCTAATCTATTCTTTTCTAGTATAGCTAAGGCTTTAGTAATTTTGCTGATTTTGTTAACTGTTTCTTTTCTTTGAGTTTTATATTACTATGGATCTGAGTTTTGATTCTACTTCATGTACTGGCTGTGTGGGAGCCTGGTCTGTTCGGATGCTCTCCTTACTAGTCCTCGATTTGGGGGGGAGGACCTTGGTCTTCCCACNAGGGAATTGGGAGGCGGGCAGGAGGTGGAAATTTTTAATAATAATAATAAAAAAGTCTATCGAAGTTCTTTCTATTGACATATTTTAACCTGTCCATTTACAACCTGGACAATCCATCCCTCTTTAGGCAGCCTGATGGCTCCCTTTCTCTAGAAAGTTACCATATTGGTGCCACATATAATATATATACTGGTTGAATATCCCCAAAGTCCTGGACACAAATGATCTTGTGTTCATTTCTCAAGTAGGTAGGATTATAGGCAATTACCACCATGCCCAGCTTATTGGCATTTTTTTTAGATTTCCCATTATTACTTTTCCTTTTTATTTCAAAACTCAAGGTTTTAACATAATGGGTGGTCTATGTATTACATATAACTGACAATGTACTGCAATTGAAATATACCACTGTTTTATGTGTTACATATACTGACAATTGATTATAATTTAATTATACCACTATCTTTAACAAATGAGGAGGAAACACACAAATTAAAGAGAAGCCAAGTTCTAAGTAGAAAGTGATCCAATATTGAATAGGTAAGACACTGCTGCTCTCAACAACACCACTAAGGAGTCTCAGCTAGAAGAAAATAAGCCACATAAACTGGAATCATTCAAATGCAAATCTGGTGATAACAAAAGATAAAAACGTCATCTTATTAGAACTATCATGTTCTTTCAGTATAAGTATTTATCAAAATTTCAGTTGCTTNCAATATTGAATAGGTAAGACACTGCTGCTCTCAACAACACCACTAAGGAGTCTCGGCTAGAAGAAATTGAGCCACATAAACTGGAATCATTCAAATGCAAATCTGATGATAGCAAAAGATAAAAATGTCATCTCATTAGAACTATCATGTTCTTTCAGTATAAGTATTTATCAAAATTTCAGTTGCTTGTTCTGTCCTGTACTTATGTGTTCATTCATGATTCTACACAAAAATATACACAGTGGCAAACTAGAAATCATGTACAAGTATGCCCATAGCTATGAAGTTTGCATACTGTTGGGAAAAACCCTTTAAATACAAAGTTTCTAAACTGACACATTTCCCAATGGAATTTTAAAATCATATGGAAAAATGCATTCATGTGTACTGTGATTTGACTGAATCTTAAAATAAAATATTAGCTAAAAGAAGTCAGACTAAAGGTACTATATAATTATTTAATGCTCAACATTATGTCAGTCCAATAAGTGCGCAAAAATATCAGAACTGTAGCTATTGCCAGATCAGGTGACGTAAAGTGTGCTAAAGACTATAAATAGGTTTCTGAGCCTATTTTCCATTTCTTCACGATGGTTGATTTCACCATTGGATCCTCATTTCTACTTTTTTTCTTTTTTTCCTTTCTTTTCTTTTATTGCATGTCATGTGCCAGGTACCCATATGGCTAAAAGAGTATGATGTAAGGTTCCATAGATCTGAAGTTGTAGATAGATAGCTATGAGCTACCATGAGGGTGTTGGGAATGAAACCAAGTCTCCTTGAAGGACAGCAAGTGATCTCAATCACTGAACAATCTCTCCAGCTCCAGGATTCCACATTAAAAAATAAAGTGATGGGATTTAATAGATCTAGCTTGCACTAATTTAAAAAATGTATGTCTCAATAATGCATTCTTTTATAGCAACACAAATCATGTAGATAAGAAAGAGCATTCAGAATAAGATTTACTATTTCCTATTCAGCAATAAAATTGAATGGTTTATTTAAGAAAGTCTTTCATGGAGAGACATCTGTAGAAACACTCTTTTCTAGGATTCTGTAGATTAACAAAAAACTTAGAACATTCATGTTAGAATACTTCTGCAAATGTCCATACTTTTTCTGCTGTTATTGGCATATTTTAATTGTACAAAAGAATGGATTTCATTGGTATGTTTCCATAGTGCATATATTTTGGTCACATTTATTCCATATTACCCTATATTGTTCTTCCTACCCTATCACCATTGTCTTCATTTACACAAATAATTTCCTCTTCTACTTTCATGTTTTAGATTTTAAAAACTAGATTCCTCCTAGTACAGAAAACATGTGACGCTTGTATGAATATGGCTTATATTACTTAACATGATGATTTAAAGCTCCATTTTCCTGTAAATAGTATCATTTTCATTCTTGATGAAATGTGATGAAAAATGTGGTTTGGACTTTTTAAATGTATTTACTGTCTATTTTTACATTTTTGGGAAATGTCTCTTGAGTTCATTTGCCTATTTATTGATAATATTATTTGCTTATTTGGTATTTTTTGAGTTATTTATAGATTTTTGACTGGATAAATATATGCAAAGATTTCCTCCAATTGTAGGCTGTCCCTTTACTCTGTTTCTTTTATTGTGCAGGAGCTTTGGAAATTGATTCAATACCATTTGTCATTTCTTGCCATTATTTTCTGAGCTATTGGCATCCTATTTAGAAGGCCATTGCCCATCCCATACTTTGAAATAGTTTCCTCTAGTAGTTTCAAAGTTTCAGGCCTTACATTAATGCTTTTCGTTCACTTTTAAGTTTTTTGTATGTGCGTGAGTGTTTTGCCCTTGTGTATATGGACCATATTCATATTCAGCGCCTGTGGAGGCCAGAAGAGAGCACCAGATCCTATGGGAGTGGTATTAAGCATGCTTTTGAGCTGCCACGTAGGTGTTGGAAACTAAAGCCAGAATCTCTGCAAGAGCAGCAGGCATTATCAGTCACTGAACATCTGCTTAATCCTTCTGTCTTTGGCTTGGTTTTTGTACCAGGTAAGAAGAGATGGGGATCTAATCTCAATTTTCTCTAAATAGATGTCACACCCCTCCGAACTACCTGTAAAAGGCAATTTGTTTTCCAGTGTATGACTTTGGTACTTAGCTGAGTGAGTTTATTCCACTCTATTCAATTCTCTTCTGTTCTGCACTACGGCACAACATGCCCTTCCATGCCGTGCCACTCCACTCCACCCCATCCAGTCATTCGCCTTCCCCTCCTCTCTCTGTGCATATGTGTGCCAGCATCATGTGGTTTTTATTACAATTGCTCTATAGTATAATTTGTGATACCTCCAACATTACTTTGGCTATTCCGAGTCATCAGAAAAAGTTTGATGATTCCTGGTTTAAAGCAAAGTAGGCCTTGGTGAACATTTTCAAGGAATCAGCACTTACATATCACTGGCCTACTTAGACTTTAGTCCAAATGTCTTTGAGTCTTTGTTAACTTTAGCCCTTCCCAGTGCCTTTCTGCCACTCCAGGTAGAAATGAAAACAGATTATTTAGAGTCTACTTAGAAGCAACAATACTCTGTGTTAAAGGAAAATAACTAAAACTTTCTATTTCAAGTACTACGCTAATTGTCAAAACCCTAAGTAATGACCTTGGTTTGATTTTCAGAAAAGAGACTATTTTAAAAATTGTAGCAAGTAGGAATTTCAAGTAGCATGAAGAGCAGACCTCCATATCTTTGATTTATTAGCATCTAAGTAGTTCATGTCCCAAGACTCACTTATAGAAGCATGTAGGGTTTGATTATTATTGATCTTAGGGAAGGTAAGATGAAATCTTGTAAGATAGTTTTTTCTTTGGGCAGCAAGGTTATAAAAAAGGAGATAAATTTATCATTTGAAGAATTCTTTATAACTTTATATAAAACATTCATTGCCTTCATCATATCACTATTTGTATCTGAGGCAAACAATGTATATTTTATTCCCAACTTACTGATGAGGAAATGGATAAAATGATAGAATAAAAATCTAGCTAATTACATATTAGTGAATCTGGAGCAAAAACCCAGGCCTGTTGCCTTTTAATGCAATGTTCTTTCCACTAAGGCACTTGACTATTTACTGTGTGAACAGCATTGTATGAAACAGTGGGAACTTACAGTGAAATAATACTTACAGTAGTACTTATATTTAAATACCCCCTGAAATTCCCCCTCCCACAAACATTTATTTTCTTTGCTGAAATTAGTATATATTAGATTACTCTTGTTCATGCTGTCTTGTTTAGTAGCTGTCAAGTGAATTTCTATACACTTGAGCTTTACATTGTAATCAATGTAACACAATTGGTATCTAGAGGAAAAGGCTTTTATCTATTAATGCCTCCTTTATTAGTTCTATTTTCCATAAGAAATAGAGCTAACACAAGAAAACCTTCTGAATTTCAGGCTTTTGCTTTTAATTCTATATGCAGAGGATACCTTAGACACTTAAAAATTAAAATAAGGAAGTAACCTCTTCATTTGACAGGATATATGGGGGGTTATTTATTTATTATTTTTATTTTTCAGTTTTTCTACATAGGTTTTCTCTATGTAACCATGGCTGTCCTGGAATTCATGCAAAGAATAACAAACAGAAGTTTTAGTGATACTTGGAAAGGTGTATTTCATTTTATGGGAGAGCTGTATAGTAGAAGCTGGTCTAATTTACCTAATTAGAAAATAAGGAAGTCAATGAAAAGATTTAATCTCTATAATATATCTTACCATTTAGAAGCACAGAAAGTATTTTTTTCAAATATGAAGTTATATGGACATTGTGAAAAGATGGGAACTTCAGAATGTTGATAAAGATACATCCATGATTCACTCAAAGAAATTTACTCTGCACTAACATATTAGTACATTTGCTTCTTTGTAACATTTTCCATGAATGATAATGTACATATCTTATTATTAAAAATATGTTAGGACATGATGATATAATTCACAACCTTGAAATTGATAGGACTTTAAGCAGTACACTCATGTTTCAAGTCATCACAGACATGTTGAGTGCTTTGCTCCATAGAGCCATTTTCTCAGCACTGTACTTAGGCTAACAGGAAGCTGTTTTTTGGAACTTGCTGTGGCTGAGTGGAAAAAAGCCCTGAAGGCTTTTATACCAGAAATGAAATGTTCTGGTTTGAAGTGACAGATACCATTTCTACATACAACTTATTGCCCCAAATTACTACTCATATGGGCCACAAAGGATCATCATACTGTCTGGTGAGACAATGAGAAAACCACAAAAATTTGGCGAACATTACTTAATGACTACTACATACGTGTTCTGAAGTGACCTCTCTCTTTGCTTTTTCATTTCACTAAGGCACATCACAAATGGCATTGTACTAAGTGGATGAGCCAGAACATATATAAATACTTCTCAATTGTTGTACACTGAGGTGATTTCAGATATCTCAGTATTAATGTATTTTATTTTAAAGAGCATAAACAATTAAGTGTGGTGGAAGATATCTGTAATTCTAGAACTCAAGAAGCTGGCATCTGAGGGATAAAAATTTGAGATGAGTCAGCATGACTTATACATACACTGAGAGTCTGTTTCAAAAGCAATAAATAAATAAAAAATACTGTAATCTGCTTCCTCCACAAACACACACATAGACACATAAAAAGTAAAAAATATCTGAAGAAAGACTTCTCCTTTCTTTCAGTTTTACCCAGTTGTCTTCAGTTCAGGAAAAGACAAAATAGATTCTTTACCACTTCTAAACAAAATAAACAGGTAATTTCACTTAGTTGTGAAAAAAGATGGAATTCAGGAAGGTGTATACCAAAATGTTATTGTAAGAATCACCTCCATGTTTATTGGAAATTCAAACACCTTAAATAGTCACCCAATGAGTCTTTCAGATTTTGAGTCCCAGATTATAGTACACAAACACAACCTGGATATTGGGAAGAGGCTTTTGAGTAACCTGGCTCTTATTTAATTAAGAATATTAATTCACTGAAGACAACTTCATTTCATGTACCATTAGGATATGCTTATGTATTGTTGCATTTCTTTTCATTAGGACTGTGAATTCTATGTGATAACTAGAAAGTTATAGGAATATTTTTGATTGACAGCCCCCAAAAGAGATTAAAACCAGTCCTTTAATTTACCTTTAATACTGTTCACATATTCTATTGATGTGTTTTGAATATATTCTATTTTCATAATGAGTCACTTAAAAAAAAGGTTATCATGGACTTTTCCTGAGTCAATGACAAATCCTTGCTTTCACAGTAGTTTCCCCTTTAAATTATGAATTATGATTTGTGGTATTTTATAAGTATTTAATATCCTGAGCAATTTTTTTGTGTATGTGATTGTGGGAGCCTAAGTGAATCTTGTGGGATACACACATACATCTTTCCTATATTCTTTGCATAGTTTAGTGGTCAGATTTCTATATGTTGAAATTTTGAAAAGATATGTTTTTTAATGTGACTATTACTTATTTTATGAACAAGATTGATGTTTTCTCTCCACAATATACACCTCTCTGTGAACTTTCATATAACCTAAAAATGTGTTTTTTGTGTTTATGAGTGCATTTACCACTAAAGATCAACTCACCAAATGCATGGCAGTTATTCTACTTCAGTACAAGGAGAATATAATGGCAAAGTTTGAAAAACTTGGGGTGTTAATTATGGATAATTACACATGAGGAAAGAACTCAAATATGTCCTTAGGTCTTTAAGGTATAGATGGAAGGTCTCCAATAGTTTCTATTATGATACCATAAGGCTTAGTGTCAGCATCACTCACAAGTACTCTTTTCTTTGGTTAACATTTCCTCCTCTTCTTGCTGGTGGTCCTTACTCATACAGTTCCTATCACTGGGAAAGAAACAGAGAAAGACAAATGTTTGAATTCACATACTAATTTAGTGAAGCTTGATGAAGACTCAAATGAATGTTTGTTTTGATATTAGTCTTTTAGGGTTGCCAAGCCATCTGCCTCATTCAGCAATGGTTTCATTATTTTTCATGCTTATTATGCATTTTGTTGATAGATTTATTTAATAGATTTTTAGAAGCCATTTGCCAGTCTTACTATCTCTTTCAAAAAGCATCCAATGTGACAAGAAATGATCCATGATGATCTTTTTACACTTTGAAAAAGCTGGTAGGAGCAGTATGGAGTTGGTTGGGAAGTTGAGATGCCATTTTATATGGAGACATCTTTCAAGGGAGATAGTTGATAGTTTAGCTTGGACCATAGCTTTCCAAAGCTTGTGTGAGCTTCAACTGTTGGTGTGCCTAGTTCTATGGAGCAAGCTGGTAGCATTTTATTGACATAGTGACTTGTTTTAAGCCCTGGGTTCTTTCATAGTTATTGCATTATGAGCATCCAGTTCAATGTTGGATCCTAGACTCAGAATAATTATCTTTATTCTATGAAGGTCTTTAAAATATATTTAACTTATGTTTACTTATAGATAATTTACTTCCAAAAATTATTTAAGATAGATTACATGGAATAATACTGAAACATAGAATAATTATGTGAGAGAAACTATCCCCAGATTTAGAGGTTAATTAAGAAAAAGTAATCTGAAATCATGTAATTAGCAACATAAATTTGGATATAAGGCATCTGTGATGAAAATTTGATAAACATATACAAAATGATATTTCAATATAATTATTGAAATCAAATCAGTGACTTAACTAGAACCTTCTTCATAGGTAGGAATGGTATAACATAAAGTGGATAATAACTTTTGGAAGGAAGGAACTTCCTGGAAGACAAACAGAGCTTTAGTTCTCCCATTGAGAAAGTTTGGAATGATGGAGAGTTCCTTCTCTTCTCCACTATCTTTGCTTTGAGAAACAATTTATTTTGTCAAGTGTGATATTATCATTTTTTGTTATTGTTGAATTAGCAAGACCTCTCTTAAAGGGGCTGTAGCATGTCACCAGCAAGCAGAGCCCATTTAAAAAAATGCAGCTAAATTTTGTTTTTTAGTGTCTACAATTTCTTTTAAAGCACCCTCAGGTTTCAAGTGGATTTAGCTAGCTCCATGTTGGGCACCAATTTATTGTAAGAGGCCACTAGTTAGTTCCCGGCTGCTCAGCCCTGAAATAATCACACAGAAACCATATTATTTGCAATACTGTTTGGTCAATAGCTTAAGCATATTTTTGGTCAACTCTTATATCCTAAACTAGCCCACCTCCATTAATCTGTGTATCGCCACATGGCTGTGGCTTACTGTGTAAAGTTCCAGCATCTGTCTCTGGTGGGACTACATGGCTTTTCCCTAACTCTGCCTTCTTTCTCCCAGCATTTAGTTTAGTTTCCCCCACCTAGATCTGCTCTACCTTATCACAGGCCCCAAACAGCTTCTTTATTATCCAATGGTATTCACAGCATGCAGAGGGAAATTCCACATCTCCTGGCTAGATATGTGCAAAGGATTCTGTATCTTACTATATTGATAGTTGCACATCTATGCTTGTTGTTGCTCTATTTACAGTAGTTGGGAAATGGAATTAGCTTACATGTCTATCAAATGGTGATTAGAAAATGGTAATTCTTTTTTTTTTCTTAAGCAGGGTTTCTCTGTATGTTCCTGGCTGTCGTGGAGCTTGCTCTGTACACCAGATTGATCTTAAATGCACAGAAACCTGCCTGCCCCTGCATCCTAAGTGCTGGGATTAAAGGCATGCACCACCATGCCTCCTGGCTGAGTAGAAAATGGAAAAAATGGCACATAAGAAGTACAATTCTACTCACCACTAAAGAAAAATGAAATCATTAACTTTTTAGGGAAATGGATAGATACTATTATACTGAGTGAGGCAACCCAGACACAGATTCTTATATGTTCTTTCTTATATGCATATCCTAATTTTTAAGTTTTGAATTTTGAGGGTAAGTTGGAGTGAGTGAAGAACTCAGGAAGCTTGAGGGAAGTCATCAGAGGAAGCATTATGGTAGTGGAGATATTAAAATACCTGGGATCTAATAGTATGGGTGATATTATATGTAGAAAGGTTTAAAAAGAAATGGGGCAGGATAATGGGGGATAGGTGTAGTAGGGAAGCAATATAAGAATGTATTAAAAAAACATAGAAACTTACTACTTTGTAAGCTAAGAAAAATATAATTCAAAAACAGTTTGGAATATTCTTATCATGTATGGGTGCAAAATGCTGAACCCAGAAATCATAGTTTGTAAATGAAAATCCCAGTGTTAGGTACAGAATAATTCCTTATGAATTGATGACCAGAGTATTGTCATTGTTGTTGTTTACTCACAAGAACTAAAAGATAAGATCTCATTGCTAAAGATATCACATTATTTGATTACAGGATATTGAAAAAATCAAGCTGGAACTGAGCTGGGAGCTCCATTTCTACCAGCTAGTGTTTATAGCATCAGAAAATGCTATTTAGGTTGTTAGTGAAGAAATATCATTAACATTTTTACTCAGCTGTGGTCCCTGAAGCTATAATTCTATCACTTGTTGAATAATGACATGGCTGTTTTGGGAGTAACCAACTATTTTTTGATTGGTTTTTAAATCCAATCCATGACAGGGGATGAGCACCTTAAGTACTGAAAACCCAGACAAAAGCCTATGGCTGAGGAGGTCATAGGCTCTAGGGAAGAATCTGCTACTGTAGTTTTCAAAATGGACATGTTATCAAATTGCCTTCTAAGTAATTATGACCATACCCATAGACTAGGGAAGTTCTTAGTCTTGGACAGAGAAGCTCTGTTTTGTGGTAGTCAATGATAACTCTGCTCAAAGTGCTGAGAACGTGGACTGTTTAGTGCTCAACCCTGAAAGGAATACCTATGTTACTTCTAATGCCCATGGGACATAGCAGAAGAGGGGGAGGATGGGGATTAGTGCTTTGACATTACCATCCCTCTGAACTCCTGTGGGGGGGACTGGTTGATGAAAAGGAGGAGTTCAATGGGATGATAATAGGGGTGGGAAATAAGATCACAATACATTGCATGGTGCATAGTATGGAATTGTCTACAAATAAAACAACATTGACAATAAAGAAAAGATACTCAATGTAGCCCTTTGAGTACTGCCACAGAACCTCTGTCATATGCCACGGACCGGTCCTCACGAGACCCACGAACTGAAGGAGAACTAGGGCGAAAGACAGGAGAACTCAGGATTCAGCTAATGACAGACAGACTCACA